>JAJEKB010021402.1:0-17674 GCA_022393335.1 Macrotrachela quadricornifera | reverse complement strand
ATTTTTACATTTCAAGTACTTGAGTTGTAAAATACATTCAAGTCGCTAGCAGCATGTCTAAAATTCTTATCAGCATACATGAGGATGCCACCAGCATAGCTCAAAGAATATTGTCCTCACCCTCACTTGTGCCTGTGAGGTTTTGACTTTTCGCCCTCAAATGCTGAGCAATATAAAACTCGACTAGACTGTTCGAGTTTTACATGTATGATTAGAGTTCGGTGTAGTCATTTGTTTTTATATATGTTAACATTTCAAATTCCAAATGATTTTTTGGTAGAAAGTGTAGATATGAAAACACATGTGTAGTCGCCATCGGCATCGTGAAAACACAAGTGAACTGTAGAATCGTCATGTAAGCAGAAGTAAGGATAATACAGATAAAAAGAAGATGAAAGAAAGTCGTGAGAGAAAAGACCATGAACACTAAGAAAACAATTCCAAAGACATCATGTGTCAGAGAAATCAACAGTGCGTGAATTTATATATTTTCTTTTTTTTCACATTTTTTCTTCTATTCTGACTTAAAACTATAGGAGAAAAATAGTGAGAACTACTTATTTAAACAATCTCCAGCACTAAAGGAGAAGATAATTCTTTTTCTCTTGTGTACTGAACCATTCGAAATCCAACGAACCGCCATTCACCTAAGTAGTTGTCCTGATATATCCAAATGTATCTTGAAAGAATATTTTGTTTTTCTTTAACAAATATGTATGTGTTAAAGTTCGATTTAAAATTCAGTTGTCTTTTCCATTGCACAATCAATAAGTTGACTTGCAAACGATAGACCAAACAAATGAGATGAAGCTAGTTAGACGTTGAATTGCAAGAGAAATTATAGTAATATTTTAAAATCGACTATATCTATACAATTAAAAAAATATTTCTTAAAATATGAAAGGGTGGACACTGCCGTTTGAAAAGAAAAATAGTTCTTATTGCTTCATACAAGCTTAAATAAGCGAAACATAGTTCTATGTTATTATCTACAAATCTACCAAACGAAATACGCAGGCAAAGAACCTCGCTAGACAGCGGTCCAGACATGAAACACAAACTAATGATATCTTCTCTCTTATTGACGTACATTTAGGTATGGATAATGGATCAGTAAAGATTGAAGCAAGAAATAAATCTAAGATAATAGGTCGTTTCCTGCATATACTTAAGACGTAATTACAGCAAGATATATCGACAACGTCTAGAAATAGATAGTTATTCGTATCAGTTTTCAATGCATTTACTGGGTTCATTTATAGTTTTATCGAAGCATGTTTACTTACCTTAGTCGCATTTATTAATGTAAATTCAGAAGTTATTCTTTGTAGGAAACTACGATGGCTGAAATATATCATTTTTCATACAAGTTGGAGCTTTCTTGATGTTTTTCTAAAGCCCAAACTACATTTCTTTTAGTGGTACCAACAAGCTACTTGGTTCTAGATTTGTTCTAATTCACAGTGCCTTTGGACAAGCCTAAAAAATCAAAGAAATGGGACAATAGTCTTATCTAACCTAGTCATCGTGTCAAACTAGACCAACCGATGTTTCTGATTTTTCAATTCTATGAATTAATTCCTACTTGATCACATTTATAACATAAATATACTCTTGAAATTATTATTAATGTTGCTGTTTTTGTTTTCTTTTTGCTGTTACTTCTTGTTGAACTATTTCATTCTCTATCAAATCCTATTTGTCTTCAACAATCACCTTTCTTCTATGTTAAAAAAAATTTCAATCATTTATTTACAAAAAATTCTTTGCTTTTTATGCTTCAGAATTTTAAAACATTAGTTTAATTAAATTTACCAAATTTTTATCATAGATACTCAGAATGATTAATCAGTAGTAGTATCTATTGAGGTCTATTGTGAAGAAAATTTTATGAAATTCTGATGTGTAGTTTCTGCGAAAATTGAGTCCCAACATAGGGTTTTTGGAGATCCTTAAACTCTTCGGTTCCATATATCTAGTGGGGTAAAAGACGTTCAAAAACTCCAGGATATAACGTTTAAATAACCTTAATATTGGCTTCACTTTGATTATAATATGTTATGATCTTTTATTAAATATATGAATTTTATAAAACAGTTGACTTTAAGCAGGAAGTCCCATTTTTCCAAATTTTGGAAATGCTCCCAAACAATGAATTTTAGAGATATATTTCTGGAAATCTTTTTATATAGACAACCTTTTATACTCTATGGAATAATGAAATCAAAGATTCCAAGAAATGTTCACAAAGAATAAAAGAGACCGATACCGAGAGCCATTTCTCGATAAAATCAACTTTTGGTTCCACTCTGCTGCCGTTAGCGCATGGGTTAAGTCAAAAGTGAATACTGCTTGTTACACAATTCGACAACGGCTACAAAACTAGCACGCTTAAATCTTCCCGAGAGAATGTCGATGTAAAAGTGGGCGGAGCTGCGTGGCAGTACCCAAATTTGATCTTTGCAAATAAAAACTTGATTTTCTTCTCTATCATCAGACAAAAAAAATTGGTTCTATTGGCTGAAATTCAATGGAGATAAATGATTTTTTTTTGCCAGTTTATTTCTGAAACATTCTACATACAAAAATAATGAGAATAGTGATGATGAAAAATAAATAAAACGTCAGACAATCTTTTGAAAGAATATTATTTATGAAATTGTTGATATGAACAATTTTTGTGTAGAAAAAAATAAACTTGTTTTTATGGTTCTCATTTTTTATTCAAATAGATAACGAGATTCTTGAAAGTTCCTGCTAAGAATATATTTTATTGTAAAAACAAAGAACTAATGAAAAGAATCGTTTCTTCCTTAATAGCTGATGCATACCATTTATCTACTCATGCCCGTATGTACACTATGACTAACTGGTTAAGATGATTTCTCTTATTTTTTATACTTAAGAACGTATTAAAATGAAATAGAATAGAAAAAGACATCTGTACAAATGATAGAGGAAAGAATGCATCATAGATGAAAGAATTCTTTTTTAAATTGTTAAATATTAGTTTCGATGGTAGTTTGACTGTTTTTTAAATGTCATTTTATCAATAAAACAGCATCCATTTTTGAAATTATTATAATAGAATCGGAAAGTTGTTTTAACGATCACTAATTTTTAATTAAAACGAATTGATTTTAAACTATCAATATTCTGTTAATATATATTGTTACAGGCGTCGACTTCACATACTTTCTTTTCTCTTTCTTTCTTCCTCTCCCTGGAATACATATATCTTTATCGTTCATGTTAGATCTTATATGATATCACTCTTTCTCTTGCCTTTGTTATATAGATGTTAGTCATACATATGTATAGTGTGTCTTTTTTTTCTGTCGTCAGATCTCTCTTCCAGTTTTCTTTAGTAGGTGGTGTGCGTATATGTGTGTGTTGATTTTATTTTCATCAAATAAAATAAAGGGAGATTCCCCCACCTATCATTTTTCATTTTATCATCGCTCTAACATATATCTAATAATATATTTTGTTTTTAAGATATGCTATTTTACAAGTAAGCTTCTTGGTAATATTGATTTAATAATTGAATATCATTTAACTGAAATTCAAATTCATATAAAATGGTCAACAAAAAAAAATCTAATTATTTAATATTATGTGCAGAGCTGCACGGGGCACGGGGCACCCCGCGGGTCCGCGTGATTTCTCACGGCGCGGGACGGGGCGGGGCTTTCTTTTCGAAGATTCACGGGATGTGACGGGGTACGGGGCAGAAGATCTATGGGGCGGGGCGGGGCGGGGCGGGTGAGCGATGGAAAAACCTCTTGTGAACAAAGTTGTGTTCACTTTTTTCGAAATCTCAGCACATTCGACCCTCTCAACTTGTGTAAACACCAAGCGAGTGGTGTATTTGCTTAAGGAAGGTGAAATCTCAGCAACTATCATGACTAAATTAATTTTAACATCATAAAAATGCAAAATTACCAAAATTTATAAAGTCATACAGAATGATTCACCTATTTTTACTAGTTTTCGTCAATTTATTGATTTCTATAAAACGTCAGAAATTTTTTCATTTCTTTATGATTAGAGAGAACATTGATTGCTCTATCCAATGGTATAGTTTTCATTTGATTTATTTCATGTGTTAGTTAAAAAATGAGTAAAGTTTCGTGAAGAAGGTAAAAAAAATTTTTTTTCTATGAAATTTCGAGATATTTCCTTTGAGTGATTCGAGTAATCCTAATGTATTGTACAAATGAAAGTATTTCGTTTTTATATAGTTCAATAGAGAAATAAATTCTCTATCGAACTATATATTTTTTAGCAATTTATTTTCCACTTTGACTGAAATTTAGTGAATATTTAGCAAATTTTTTTGATAAAAGTTCATTTACAAGATTATTCATATCTTATACATAAGACTCGTGGCTTTCGCCTAAAACATCGTTTGAAATTGGTATCTTTTTTTTTCGTTTTTTTATATTAATGAAAATAAAACTAGTGAAAATAGCTAAACCATCTTGTAATTTACTCGACAAAGACGAATAAATGAATTTTTTACTAAAAAAATTTGCTAAACATTCACTAAGTTTTTAGTCAAAGTGGAAAATAAATTGCTAAAAATATATAGTTCGATAGAGTATTTATTTCTCTATTGAACTACATAAAAACGAAACACTTTCATTTGTACAATACATTAGGATTACTCGAATCACTCAAAGGAAATATTTTGAAATTTAATAAAAACTTTTTTTTTACCTACTTCACGAAACTTTACTCATTTTTTAACTAATACATGAAATAAATCAAATGAAAACGATACCATTGGATAGAGCAATCAATGTTCTATCTAGTCATATAGAAGTAAAAAAATGTCTGACGTTTTATAGAAATACGATAGACTGACGAAAACTAGTATAAATAGGTGAATCATCCTGTATAATTTCATAACGGGGCGGAACGGGGCACGGGGCTAACTTAACACGGAGCGGGGTGGGGCGGGGCTTCTTTTTGAAAAATTCTCGGGGCTCTGCGGGTCACGGGGCTGGACGATCACGGGCCGGGGCGGGGCGGGGGTGTAAAAAACTGTGCCCCGTGCAGCTCTGTTATCTACATTGAGTCATCGTTTGACGTCAAAAGATTAGAGATACATCATTATTTTGAGTGATAAAAAACATTCATAAATACGCAATTTTCCAGTATGATATATTAGAGAATCTTCAATTTTTAGCATAATATTGGTAGTTCAAACACATGAATTGTTTTAAACGTGCGCTCAGACGGCCTTCGACCGCCTTCGCTAACAGTGATTCTTTAATACTATGGCACCTCGTAATTTGATTGGGCAGATGTATACATATATCTGGCGCAAACTAAGAATTGATCAAGATAGACATAGAGATAGGTTTTGTTGGTCATGAAATGCGTGAGTTGTTGTAGATGAAGGCTCAGACAGCCTTTAGCTACCTTTGCTACTTATGTACTTGACTATTTTGAAATGCTGCAGTCCTATTGGACAGCTATACAGGTAGCCTGTAGCAAGTGCAGGATCAACTCACATGGATTGAAGGTGCTAACCATGGTAAATGAGCGCTCAGACGGCCTTCGGCCGCCTTCGCTACCGATTTTTCTAATATTTTGAAATACTGAAATCCTATTGGTCAGTTACATAGATAACCTGTAGCAAGTATAGCATTAATTTTTTTTTCGAAAAAAATTGTATGTCGACTTTCCCCTGGGTCTATACAAGATTTCTAGAAAGTTTCAGCTCGTTTGCTCGTACTGTCTTTAAATGCATAGCGAACAGACAGATATTCTTCTTTATATATATAGATGAATAAGTTAGAAAACGGTATCTGAAATATATTTTACTCATGATTTCGCACAAATCTTAGAGTATATTTCTAATGAATTGATAATGAGAATCGGATACGAAAATCAGCGATTATATAAGGATCAATCACTTGATTTATCGTTAATTTCGAAAATATTGTTTCTTTGACGATAATAGCGATAAAATCTAATTGAATCGCTGACGTTTTTAGAAATCGGCAAAATCTCTACAATTTTCCGGACATAGACAGACATTGAGTCTAGTTGCTTCTTTTTTGGAAAATTATCGAAATTTCAAAAAATTACAACTCATAGTTAATTATGAATCATCAACATTGAAAAGATTTAATTACAATGTTTTAGATGTCGAATGAAAATTTTTTGTTAATAAATGATTATGTAACTTATTTCTGTACTTTCGCTAATATTTGATATGTCATTATACGAAATTATGACTAATTCTCATCTCATATAGAATAAAATGATTCATTCAGTAAAGACATCAAACATGAATAGAATATTCTATGTGATGTAAATCAGCAAAGCAACGAAGATTATCAAGATATGATGTAGAAATTCTTTTAAAACTCACATTATCTTTATACTTTATCTACAATGATGTATTTGTCTTATTTTCATTTTATCTCTTTTTCATATATGTGTTGTTTTATGAAATCTCCATATAACATATCTAACAAGAATGTAATGATAAACAATTTCACGACATAATGGTAAGACAATATTCAATTTTTATAAACAGTAAAATACGATAATTAGATAGTTTTCGCTTGTCAAGTATTGAACATTAATGAATATTCGAATCTATCTCAGATTATCAGTAAAAATTAATGAAGAGTGATGAAATGACAGATTATACTTTAAAGATGTTAGAATTAATTGTTTTAGATTTGATTAACGTATGACTGAAAGAAAAGCTTTCAATATAATTAAAGCTGTTCCAGTTGTTGGTCATGCATATGGTGCTGTACGAGGTGCTGTTTATGCAGCAAAAGGTGATATGCACGAAGCTAAACATTCTATTACACTAGACTTAGCAGATCTCAATCCATTAAGAGTACCAAAAAATTTTGCACATGGCATCTCAAGTATGATAAATGAATTGGATGTAGGTGTTTGGATTGGAAGGCGACCTTATGGAAGACAAATTCTTGGTCTTAACATCAGTCCAGGTATTGATGGAGCTCATTGGTGTATTCAAATCAATGGAATAATCTATCAATTAGGTCTTAATAAAGATGAAAATATTAAAGTTCGTATAAGTTCAAAAAATGAAAAAAGTTCATGGTACGAACGTGATTGTAAAGAATATTCATGGTATCTTATTCAAAAAGAACTTTCAAATTTTGATCCTGAAGTATTAAGAAATTATGCAAAATCATTTGAAGATCTTGAATATCGAGCAATAATACCAATGGGTGAACAAATAAATTGTCAATCATTCACTACAAGAATGTTTGCAACAGCTGCTAATATATCACTTGATAAAGCACGAAGCATTATTCTTCTTGTCATACCAAATATTTTATTTTGATAAATAATAAATAAAATAAAAATACTGACGATATTTGATTAAATGTAGTATTCATTAAGAAAAATTAAAAGATCGTAGATATTCATATCTCTGATCGAAGCAATAAAACTTGATAAAAAGAGAAAATTTGCTAGGTCTTACGTTTGTTTTTCTTTTCAATATTATTTGTGTCAGTCAAAATGCGGAAAAATGTTTTGCTTGCTTTGAAAACGAAAAACAATTTGGAATAAAAAAAGCGAAAGTACAAAAAAGAAAAAAAACATACATACTACTTGATATTAATAGAACTCAATTTATTTAGATACAGCGTATAGAATCGAATTAGCAAGAAAACAACTTTTGATAACAGTAACATAGCTATAACGATCTTTGACGTCCAAAAATAAGTTAAAAATGTCAAATTTGAAGCCTCAATTCAATATTCAGTTATTGAATATTTAAATATTGAAAGTATAGTAGTTTAATTTAACTTTCAAATGTAACACTACTAAAGTTTCCAGGTGCCAAGATTCAACAAGTACAGTCGTAAATATATATTCATTCATCAACAAATAATTGAAATTTTTCTAAATTTACTTGTTGTTTCATATGTGTAGAAATTAAAATTCAGTAGAATTTTAAATTCCACAAGAAATTTATAGTATACAGGTATGTGAATTTCTTCTGTGATAGAAAATAAAATTAATCCTTATATGGACGATGCAACATACACAACGACAAGAAAAAAAGCTGTTTATAAAGACGTCATATTAGCGTAAAAAAATGGTTGTGATTAAGTTCAATTCAAATTCTAGATACATAAACATTTTAAATTAGTTAGTATTGTTGAATTTCAAGTTGTTTATGGTATTAAATCAAATAATTCGGTGATCACATTTGAACAACTATACACAATAATGAAAGAATGTTACGAAAGAGTAGAACATCATGGTTATGCTAAAGCGTGTAGAGAAGTAGTATTTTGTACTGAAATTTAGAACGAAACTCATATTTTTATTTTAAATTAAGATGGAGTAACATTATTGTTGAGTTCCATTTGATGTAATAGTCATTCTCCTCTCCCAATGTGATGTATATTGAAATTGCAAAAGGATTTTCAAAACCAATTGTGAGTAGAATCTAGTCTTTCCTTTCTCAGATCTGGTATGCTTTACACGATATATTTGTCTCATAGATAAACCTATTGTTTCAATTGAATATTTAAGGTGTCGACAGTTGAGTTTAATTGATATGAGAAACATGCCGAACGAGAAACTTCAATGAATCCTTCACACGAAGGACTACCTTACAAAGCTTTCATGGGCATATGCATTTAACATAAAAAAGAACCCCAGCCAGTAGCAGAGACGCTACTTAAACAAATCTATACATTTGAGCTTTCACGAATTCTACAATCAGACAATAGTAAAGAGTTTGTTGCATATGTCATAAGAGTTAGTAGGCTTTCTAAAAATTTATCTTTTCTGTAGTAGTTTGTACTCGTTATTTCAGAATTTGACCACACACATCAGTAAGACAAGCAGTCCGGAGTGGCAGATTGCAAGGACGCCGACGACTGATTGTGATTTATGTTCAAAGGATGATATGAAAGAGTTTTATTATGAAACCAGTAAGTTCAGCTACCTTATAAAATACTTATCAATGAAAGCCTTGTGGATTTATCTGTCAATGGCGTTTTTGCCTGACAAAATATTTAAAAACAAAATTTACAGAGAAAATGGTAGAAAATAATCAGATCATACAGAGTCAAAGATCAAACGAGCCTTGAAGGCGACAAGCGGTACACTTGTGATAATTAAGATCGAAATAGCATGCTATCATTTCTAGTATTGTTATGGAAATATGTTGCCAAATTTCTTGTGAATGTTCTGTAGAAATATTTCTATGATTCTAAAATACTTGAATTTTACATAGATACTACCATCGCTCTTCCTATGCATGTAGACAAAGAGAGATATGTCGTAAAACTTTGAAGTTGATTTCATACGAAAGAGCTTGATGTGGTCTATTTGGATCTATTTAAAAACTATAAGTTATTCCTTTGAAAAAGTGTCGATTTTCTGAAGGTCGCGAGACTTCAGGAGCTTTTTCGTTTTTTTTTATTTCATCAACGGATAACTTGTTACGCTCAACAAAAAAATCTTTGCTGAGTTGTAAGAAATAAATAAGTTCACTCTTGAAAAAGTTTGAACTTACATTTCTAACTAACAGTGCCTATTCTTGAATAGACTCTTAGCCCATCGATTGATCCTGCAAACTGGCCTATAATCACTTGTCTAGCTTCATTAACTTGATTTGTGTAGTCTAGAATGAGTGTCACTGTCGATGATGTGGAGGCATCTTAAATCATTGAATTTAAAGCGTTTGTTGCATAGAGTGATCCGTTCGTATAGAGTTTAATTTCGACTGTTAAACTGTATGTCACTGCAATAGAAGTTCACATATTCAAAGACGATACACTAGTGAGGAAATATTGAATGGATGAACCAATTCATATCTGTGCTGCAATCCACCTATTCGCCGTATATCCAAATGGAACCATGCTTCATATTGTACTGCCACTACTATACTCCTGAATGATCGTACCTGAATTATTTGTAGGATTTTTTCAAAATGCATAAGTATGCGATTGATTTTTGATTGTTAGTAAAATAGACTTACTAGCAATTTCAAAATACGAGCCACCCCTTGATCTAAATAAAACGACAGCTCAAGCGATTCTTCCTATGACACTTGTGATATTTTCGCTAAACGTTTCGTTTAGAAACAGAGGTCCATTATTTAGCCAAAAAGATGTGGAAGAATCGAATGATAAGTATCCTGTTAGAGTAGCATCGTTTAAGACACTTGATGCGTTCTTAGCTTGGTCTATTATAATCGTCAATTGGTCGATTCGACCATTTTGAAAATAACTAGGTGAAATGAAAACTTTTTCATATGTAATGCCGATTGTAGATGGCGTATTGATGACTAAAAATGTTGAACTTACTGAATCATTGTAGTTTGCTACTTCGTTCACATAGATTATTTGATGTAGTCTACCTCCTACGAAAACGCAAGTAATATGATACTAAACACCAACACTCAAATTTGTTGCTCTGATGTCACTGTTATTGTAAAAACCAAATCGAATTTTCCTACTTTGCACAAGAATATGTAGACAGTAATTATTTATCTGATTTTGACACTAACCGTACATACCCAGGTCGCCGACAGTTGAATTCGAAGCAGAAATTATATAGATCCAAAATTCAATTATAAACGAAGCATTCGTTAGATTAATCCAATTTTGTATTGTCACGGTCGTTTGTGCATTGGTTGAAACAAAATTCATTGCGTAATCATAATCTGCAATACCTGAGGGTGGCGTGAGGATATCAAGAAACTGCCTGATGTAGCTTGCTGCAAAATCCTGTAGGTAGCAGTCTGCGAGACAGCATCCTGTAAGCAGCATCCTCACTGTGGTGGTTGCTCCTAGCGTCCTGCAGAGAGCATTCTATAGTAGCATCTTTAATCTACCATTTAGTAATAGTTGAATCGTTGAAAACTCGAATCGAATTAGCGAGTTCTACACTACTAGAAAACCATTCAAAAGGTCCAGGGTATAATATTTTTTTCCTTGAAATTGTTCATTATTTTTTGTTCTGTTTCTTCTTATATTTATTTATTTATTCATAAAGTGCAAAATAAAAATTAGCAAACTAAAAAAAAAAAGATTATGTTAACTTGTCAAAATTAAAGAATTAAACGACAAAAAAATTGTTTTTTTGATTGTCATAAGATTTTATGTAGCCATTTTGATTAAAAAATAAAATAAAAAGGTCGAAAAATGCTTTTTTTTTTTAAAAAAAATCCATCCTCAAAGAGTTAATATGAAGATTTCGGTATAATATATACCGAATAATCTCTTGCTTCTCCATAGCCAGCATTCGAACATGGATTACGACTTCTTTCTTCTTGTGTGAGAAGAATTCGCATCCTATGTTGTCCTGACAGATAGTTTATACCATCGATTTTTGGAATGACAATATTATAATTATAATCATTCGTTTGTCGATTGGTATCTGTATACCAATCGCTTGAAACCATATGTTCTCTAATAGTATCAAATAATCTATCACTATTCATGTCTATCCATACATCAATGTGATGAGTATGTTTACAACTTGATTCAAACAAATATGGATCTTGATTGTTTGAATTTCCATATTGCCATTGTGATACACAATATAATTGTAGGTGAAGCTGATAAACTGATTGGTCATATAATGTGACTACCAAATCAGTTTGATCATTATAGTTATTTGTTGAACTGCACCATTTCGTCTCATCTCGTAACTCTGTATGTCGTTCACCTTTTAATTGGATCGAAGACAGTGCATTATTACCTGCTAAACAGACCAAATTGCCTGGAGAACAGTACGTCTCTCTGTAATCTACTAAAATAGAAAATATGACATATTATTATTGAAATAAATATATCTCTATCATTTTGAAAATTAATACTCAAACAAACAAAATTATGTTAATTAAAAAATTATTTGATCTTCTACAGGTTAACTTATCATACGTTTAAGTCGTAAGACGTGTCAAAATCATCTTAAATAGTTACAAAATAATCTCAACAACATAGTCATTTTCTTTGTTCTTTTTATAAGAGTAAGTTAAAAAGAACAATCTCTTACTACCATATGTTGTTGTTTTCGAGATTACATTAATTTTGTAATCTTTTATCTCTCGATAATCCGTATGGCCACATTTGATAACTTGTTCATAACTCGGTTTTACAACAATGCGTAAGTTATGAGAACCAAATCCCATATTCTGTTCGTGGGCAGGAGGAATATAAATCTCCAAATCATAAATGCCAAGTGGTATGGAACTAGGTAATGGCCACCTGTGTGGTACACGACTCTCAGACTCTTGGAACATCCCATCATTGTTTAAATCAATGTAAACGTTGACATCCTCTGCTAAATTGCAGTTGATGTTCAATGAACCTCTACTAGATGGAGGGGAACAATCCAATTGAACCCTTAAACGATAGGTGGTATCGTCATAGAGAGATACGGCTCTATGATGTTGATTTTGATTTTCGTTCAGTGGTGTATTTGTTAATATGTTATCCCGAATATGAGTTCCTTTCTCACCGCTCATAAGCACCAACACTACATGGGCGTTAGTTTGACTACAGACATTATCAGGTAATGTGAAAAACGAGAGACCATTTTGAATATCTGCATGTCTTGTTTTCGACAGTAGAGTAACAGTATAGTGTCTCGTATCTTCGTAATCATAGTTTTGACATTTTTTACGATATTGTTCATTCAATGTGACAATTAATTTCATATTATGAGGATTATTCTTGACCCTATGTCCATCAATAATAGGCGTATGTACTTGTATATCAAATACTCCTTCTGGTGTGTAGCTATGTAATGGCCAAGAAAATGGAGTTACATTCTCCATATGATCAAATCTTCTATCATCATTAGCATCTATAAAAATGTTAACTTGATAAACCAGATGACAATTAGTTAGATACGAATCTTTATTATACTGCTGTCCACAGTCCAATTGGATGCGGAGCAGATAAGTCGTATCTTCAAATAAGGCAACCGACATAAACGGTTCATTTTGATTGATATTGGACAATGCAGCTCTTGTTGATGCATCGTCCCGTATTTGAGTTCGGTATTCTCCTCCCATTAGAACAATACCAGTCTTTCCCAGATGAAGAGAGCACACTACATCGTTTATTACTACAGGAGGAGTTGTAACACTAGTTGGAACTAAAAAAAAAACAAATATTGAAATAATAAAATATAGTGTTCTGATTAAAATATTAAACATGACTATTGATTCGTGTTATATGTGGGCAAAATTTTTTTCTTATATGATACAACTACATCAGTATTTTGATCGATTAATCTTCGTAAAATTATTATTAAATTTATTTATATTACTTTCTGTATAAAATAAATTTAATCATGTGAATATTTTGTTCAATAATTTACAAAAAAAAAGTAACAATTAAAAAATCTCTAGACAAAGTTTCTTCGACTTGTCTTAATAAAATAATGAAACACTTATTTATTTCTCATCAAGAATATTTCAAAATTTGTTCTTAGTCATATTAACATTGTTCAGTTATAATTTTCAACTATGAAAAACTCGAAATTCTTATTATTTAATATTATTATCGATAACTTCCTATTAGTAACTAAATGTATACTTACTATGGTATTGTGTTCTTTGCATGAGATTTATCGTATAAGTTCTTGATTCATTATGATCATAATGACCACAAAGTTTAATATATTCGTCGCTCGAGCTGATAACCAGACGCATAGTATGTGTACCTGTCCTTATGTATCTTTCATCAATGAGAGGTATATGTATCTGTAAATCATATATCCCCTCTGGTAAATAGCTTGTTATTGGCCACATGAACGGTGTTGCTAATTCATTTAAATCATAATGGCCGTTGCCATCTAAATCAATGAATACCTGTACTTTTTGAGCTAAGTTGCAACCATGTGCAAATAACTCGGTATTTAATTGCCATGAGCAGTCAAGTTTAATTCTCATAAGATATACTGTCTGAGCCTGAATTGTAACAGACAAGTGATGCCGGTCTTGATGATCATTCAATAAAGTATTTGATGGTAAGTCGTCACGAATTTGAGATCCCTTTTCTCCAGCTAATAATACAAGCTGGATTTTCGCTGTATTGAGATAACATATTGGATGTCTGTACACAATATTAGCAGGCGGTGGTGCTGTAACTAAAATAAAAAGATATTCATTATATTAAATTATATATATTGATAATTTAAATTCATTTATTATAATAAAGGAAATCAACAATCATACTCATTAATAATAGCTATTCTATTATATTTTATATGAGATTTTTATCTAAAACAATCCTTTATAAAGATGAAAAATAAACTCAAGATTAATGTTTATTTCAATATAATGATAGAAAAAAAAGAACAAAATTGATGATACTAAATAAAAGTATTATTTGACTATTTTTAATCGTTTATAGAAAGTTAATTTTTTTTAGAATATTTTTACAAATTATATTGTAAACAATCAAAGAGAAAAATATTTTTTTTAATGTGTTTAATTTCTAAATTAGGCGAAAATATTAAAGTCAAACAAAAATTCTTTCATAAAAATGTTTTTTTTTCAATATCAGAAAAAAAAAAAGATTAATCTATTGAATAATATTTAATTTGATAAAGAAAAATAAATTGTCTATGAAGTCGATCTATGAGATAATAAAAGAAGAGAATGTCTAAGAAAAGTTTTTTCTAATATCAATGATAAAACACTTAATTAATAAATAAATAAATATTTACCTGCATATCTTGCTCGATGCTTGATATGAACAGTATAAAACCTGGTTGAATTATATCGAATGTAACCACAATCTCTCTGGTAGTGTTCACTAGGTAAGAGTGTAACTTTCATTCTGTGTGACCCTTCTTTTGTATGTATATTATCAATCGGTGGTATACGAATATTCACATCGTACATGGCCTCTGGTATGAAATTGTCTGAATAATAATGATGATGAACTTGTCTTTCTGACAATTGATATCCATCATCATTGAGATCCAACCATGCATGCACATTTTGTGCAAGATCACAAACATTTACAAGTGAACTTCCACGTGATCGTCTTCTGCAGCCTAGCTGCACACGTAAACGATAGGTTGTATCCTCGAACAGAGTTACTGTTCGAAGTTTTCGTTTTTGTGCATTATTCAAAATCCTATCCATTCGAGTATCATCCCAGATATTCGTTGTTTCTTCACCTAACAGTTGAACGAGGACAATTTTACCAATTGTTCTTGAACATGTAGTTTGTTTCAATACAATATCTGGAATTGCAATATCGATTGAATCTAATAAATAAAAAACAAAAATTTCAGAATAAAACATCAAATCTTTGATTTTAATATTTGTCATAGATGTAGATTTTGTTATTCAGAAATTGTTATATAAAATCAAAAGAATATATGAAAAAATGATTTATTTATAATCTCTTTCAAATTGAAATACTTTTCTAGATGTTAAAAATCTTTCGAACTCAGATTTTGCATCTATCAATCTGAGATATATAGAACTTGACAATACCAAAAATGGTATAGATCCAAGTTGTAATTGGACTGGAATATTGATATTTTGCTTTAATTTAATAGTAACACAAATTTCTAATTTTAATCTCAAATTTGATTCATTTCAAAACTCTTATCTATAAAAAGAAAAAATGTGTCTCCGTGCTCATTTCTCAAGAATAATTTAGTAAAAAATTCTAAAATTTTGAAATAATCTAATCTGATTGAGATTTTTATTATGGAGAAAATTTCAGATTAGAAATCAAAGATTTGATTGTATTAAAAATTCAATATAATATGATTTATAAGTTTGTATATACTCTGTCGAAAACAAATTAGGTTTTTTTTATTCAATTGAGAAAAAATCTACTCAATTAATATATTAATTAATAAAATTCTTCTTTTGCAAAAAGCAGAAAGATTAGTTTAAAATTTCTAACTTGATTTAATTATTAATGTTTTATATAGTGAAACATAATTATTTCAAATTCGAATTTAAAATGAAAAGATAAAGTAAAAGACATTCAACAAAATGACTTTCAACTGGATTCATTAGTTCATATAGTAACGCAATTATAAGGTTAGAAATATGCTTTCAACATAAAATAAAATTTAATTATAAAATTTTCAAAAGAAAAAAACAGATAATTGGCTAAGTACAACGTAAATATTTAGTTTATGTAGAAAATGATTATATAACTAATTTTATATGTCAAACACATTTTCTCTATTGATCCATTCTTATTTGAAAGTTTTAATAAAGTTCTCTCAAACTTCTTTATTATTTGTATTTAACACTATTAGTCAAAGTAATAAATCTAAATTAATATTCATATTCTTCAACACTATTTTTAATTCAATTTTCATGAAATATACAAATAATATAGATGAAATCATTTCCATAGAACCTTATTAGTATTGGCATTAAAACAATTTTTGAGAATTTCAAAAAAGAAATGATTATCATTTTTAAAAACTTAGATTGTTTTATCTTTAACAGAAAAAATGAGAATGACTTACTATTTTTTGAATTTATTAGAGTTGAAGTTGCCATTTCTTCTTCATCTCCTCTTTGTTCTTGCTCGAATTTTTGTCGTTCTTCCAATTCTTCTTCTATTTTTGGTTCCTCATTTACTTTATTTACATGTTCAGCATCTACATATGTCTATATAGTGTGTTGACGATCAAATGAAAATTTAAAGCTAACCTTTTTGTTGTGCTGAATTGATTGTTTTTTGATTGTTGGGTGACAGCTTCCAAATTGCAAGTGCGATCAATGCCGTCATGATGACAATCGATAAAAGACTCATAGTCCATCGAGAACAGTTGCCTTTATGGGCATTTCTATTCAAAATAAATAAACTGTCATTAGTATTTGCTTCATTTATAGGAGTAAAATCTACACATATATATATATATATATGTAGGAAAATTTGTTTATTTGTTTGGAAAAAACTCAAAGAAAAAACTTCTATCGATTACTATAAAAAAAAACCTAACTTTTATTTTCCTTTGTTTCACTGTTGTTATATATAATGTGTTAAAGTTATACTTACGGTGGTTTTTGTGATGTTGTTTTTTGAGCATTGCCTATCCTCCGACAATCTTTATTAAACATTGTTGTTTGAGCGTCTATTTCTTCAAGTAAAACAAAGAAAAAAAATGAAGAATAAGAAACAATATGAAATTCATACTTTGATACTGCGTATCAGACGCCATTGTTTTCTTGAAAATAACAAAATCTATAAAAATAAAAAGAATTTTCATTTAATTCTTTTGAATTAATTAAATAATAATCGAATGACTCTTTACTTCAAACTATAAAAATACATCGTACTGCATTTTACTGAATATTTCGAATCAATAGGACCCCTAAAACTGCTTTTGAGAATTGAAATTTCTATAATAAAATCATTCTGATCAATATCTAATATACCAATGTTATTTCTTGCAAGAATAAATTCTAATCCTCAAATGACTAGTTCGATTATTAAATTTGTTTAACCAAATCACATGCAACTTTACTCAAGTTATAATCGTCACAAATTTTTACGCCTCACCCTCACATGTTCTAGTTGAGTTACAGTTTTCTCACTCTCATTTTATGATGTTACAGAACACTTTGAGTTTTATCATCATCAAATTTATCTGAAGAAATATGGTCAGTGATTCTTCACTCTGCCCACTCTCACCC
>JAJEKB010021399.1:0-111436 GCA_022393335.1 Macrotrachela quadricornifera | reverse complement strand
GATTGTTGCCGAATTTCAAGAGCTTTTTCATAATACGAAAGTGCTTTTGAGTATTCACCCAGGCTGTCATACACCGCACCAATGTTGTGGTAGAGTTGACCCAAATCACTATGATTTGAAGGAAGAGTCTTTTTATAAATTTTAAGTGATTTTTCGTAGAAAGCAATTGCTTCTGGGTATTCTCCTTGCATATCTTTTATCCATGCAAGATCCTTATAAATATTTCCCATTTCTCTTTTATCAGTTGTTTGCTCGAGAAGAATTTCATAAACTGCTTGAGCTTTTTTGGGTTGACCTATATTGCGTAGTAATAAGCCCAATCGAGCCCATCCTGTTGATCCTTCAGTTTCTTCTCGTATACGATCAGTAAGTATACGACGATCTTTGTCATTATCACTGATAAGAGACAAATCCACTTGAAAGAGACGAGGATTATCACCGAGTTGCTTAATATCAGCAATACGAAATACTGTGTGCATGGAGAAGAGAACTTCATCCTCTATTGGATAATAGCTAATACCTTTGATGGAAGCGAAAGGAGTTGATGGTACCGAAGGATTGATAGTCATGACGAAAAGGATACCCACCATATCGGGATTAGAATGAGCTTTGTAGGCAAAAGGTAAAGAAATCTTACGATCTTTGCTGGTGGATAAAAAATTGTTAAAGGATATTAAGCCACCTTTGTTATTCTTCAATTGTTCAAAATCTGTCTTGGATAAGCCTTGACCACGATATACATTGAAAGTTGTAGCATTATCATGACCAAATTGTTCTTTATGTAATTCATCGATCTCTTGATGTAAATCATTGATGAAAAATCCCATTTTAATCATAATATATCCATCCATTGTTCGAAGGCCACGATTGAGCATTGAATATAGAAATGATTCACATGTGTACCACCAAATAGGAGTTTTAGTACGATAAGTTTCTTTCAATTGTTTAATATTGACCAATTCTTGTTCGTTGTCAACGAAAGCATCTTCACAGTAATTAGTAAATTCATTAAGATGTTTTTTTTCAAATTTGATGGATAATAAGATTTCTTTGAAGATTTGTGTATACATAAAAGTTGGATCTAATTGATCCAACTTTGTATTCGGTGTATTACCACTTGTATTCATAATGCTAATGGATATTAAATTTTGTTCACATTGTTGAGCTGCTTCTTTAAGAGCAGCACAAATTGGGGTTATTTCTGTGAATACACCCCGAATTTTTGACCATTCTTTAGTCCATTTTTCGTGGTATTCTTTATTACCACAAAAGATAAAAATTGAATCTACTTGGGACATATTGTGAATACGAGGCACAATAGGTTCACCAAGTGCACCAGATATAATCATACAAACCTTTTCCTTGTCAGTAGTTTGCAGAAATTGTATACATTCTTGTCTATCAGTGAATGTATTGACGCTGTTTACTACACGGCGTAGTTGTGCTACGGTGTTTCGGCAATCATCATTATGCTCTTCGTCAATATTTTTATCTAACCAAATGAGAAGAACATTTTGTACCATTTTGATGCTGATTCGTCAACGTTCAGTTGCATCTTTCAATGTTATTCAAATATTTCATATAAGCGAACGGCTCACAATACATGGGAGTATCAATATTTTTTAAAGTAGTTCTCTTTTTTAGATTTTCATAATTTCAAGCTACATATTTTTTTAAAAAGATTCAATGTTTAAGGGGGGCCCCTCAGAGATACCGAAATTGAGTTTTTGTCATAGAAAAATGTGGCGACGTCTCCTCTTTCAGAATATTTATGATTTTTCGAAAAACAAACAGATTTAAACAGACTTATCGGTGAAAATTTGAACCCACTATTATGTTTTTCGAGTAGTTTCCGAGTTTCTTTTTCATTTTTCGAAAAACCAATTTTTTCGACCATACTGTTTACGCGGGCAAGGATTTCTCAATAACGACTCAATAAAAAAGGGATTATTCTTTTTGTTGAATAGAGGAGAGTTTGGGCTAGATTCTTCTGGGCTCCGATTTTTGAATTTCTCTTTTGCTGAAATAAAAAGCTGATATTTCATTTGAATGAGCGCTGTGAATTTGAACATTTTTCGAGAAAGCGTGTTTAAAAATCAAACAAAGAGAAATTCAAAAATCGGAGCCTGTGAGGATCTAGTCCTAAGGTCACTCTACAATTTAAAAATTGCGCCGACATGATTAGCCAATACTCCTATATCGAAAACCTTGCCCGCGTGGAGGGTACTTTTGACCAATAAATTGGCTGTAATTCTTTTGTTTCTCAGAGATTTGAGGAGATATCTTAACCACAGTCTCCACTAACCAAGACTAACATTCTCTGAAATTTTCGTTGAAACCGGATGAAAAATGACAAAAATTGTTTCTGAGGGGGACCGTAATGCTTTACAAATTTTTGTATAAACCGATGTCATAAGAATAAGAGCAAAGAAAAACTATTGGGATAAACTTGTTAATATGTCTTTCAAAGTAGCAATGGCACTTCTCTTATATTTATTCGTCACTGTGTAGAGTTTTTGAAGTTTTATGTGTTTAGAATGATAAAGAATTGTTTTACAACGAAGTCATGTAGCATCACAATCACCATTTTGTGTTTTTTTATAAATTTTTAAAGACAACATATTTTTAGTATCTAACTTTTTTATGCTGATGATATATTTAAGTAACTCAATCAAAAATTATATTCTAGTGGGAGATTTTTTTTCATTTAAAAGTCTCTAATTATAGTATGGAACACTGAAAATTCGATTGAATAGATATCGTTTGAGTTCAAGTAAAAATGTCTAATTATGCTAGAAGTTCAAAGTGATGCCAAGAAACTTGTTTCGAAGACAATAGTTTCAGTTTATATGTATTCTCTTGCGTTTTATCAGATAATGCCCAGATGATTATACAAAACATGATGTTTGGAAAATTGATTATCTTACATGTTTGCAAGATTATTGAAATAGTTTTCCTTACTATGACATCAGTTTATATGTGGTGTAGAAAAAATGCAAAAGATATTTTAAAAGAAATCCTACCATCAGCGTTTATTTTGAGGCATGTGTTAAATAAATTTGATGAAGTGATAAAGGAATGATACTTTTGGAACAGTTGATACTTGTTCTGTTTCTTGTACATTATTAGTTTTGCTGGTAGTCATTGATTTTTGCTTGCTCATAACTTTGATGTGTGAATGTTTTTAAATTTCAAATAATTGAAAAAATAAGAGTGAAAATATGATCTAAAATGTGATCTTTTAAAGGGTATTTACTTCCTTGCTAGATTTTTTCTTTGTTTCTTTCTTTCTGTCTCTTTTTTCGAATTATGTTTATTTTTTTGTATTATTATTGTAGGGTGTCAGAGATCCTTTTTGCTTCCTTCTTTTGATTCGTTTCCATTTGGATTGATGGGAGAGAAATAACCAAAGAATTTAACAAAGACAAAGAAAACGAGATAGGACAAGAAGACGAGAACACGAAAGATGAATAGAATGAATTCAGACAGCAACAGCTGAAATGATGTGAACAACATACCTGTAAGATACCTCTCTACCAAGCAAAAAATGTATGTCCACACACATTCGATGATATGAGCAAAAGAAACAGAAATAAAATTGAAAGAGGACAAAAAAGATTGGAGAAGAATGAAAAAACGAAAACACATTCACCGAAAAAAATGAGATAAAAGAATAGCGTATATGATTAAAGACAAGAAGACGAATATGAGTGTAGTCTTATGATAAAAAGATAAACACAGAAGAAAAATGTTAATTGATGAAATTTTCATTTACGAAAAAAAAACAAAGTTTAACGACGATATTTTCGTTTGTGGACAGAAAACTTTAATTAAACTTTTCAATTATCAGAGTAATATTGAAATACATGATTATATGAATAATTCAATTCTTTACTAAGAATATAAAATACAATAGCTTCACAATAGGGTTTAACGTGAAATTGGAGAATTGAAAGATCTGAATGACCATCATAAACAGAGAGGTTATGCGAAAATTTTTTTAATTTTATTGAGCAAATCTAGATAAAGATGATTGAATTCACACCCTAAAATAGTTGTTGTTGATGGGTTTACTTCACGATAATATTGTTTTTTATATTTATTCCAATTATAAACAATACGAGCTTTATTAAGAATTGGAGGGTGGCGTGAATTACATTTTTCAAACGAAAAATATTGAACATGCTGAGGGTGAGGGTGAGAGTGTGACAGTGGGTGATGGTGTGGGAGTGAGGGTGGGTGAAAGTCTTGAATAATGTCAATAATCATGCAAGAACTTTGGTAGTTTTGCAAATCTTTTTAAATTTTCTGTTATCTTTCGAACTTTGATCCTTCACAGTCTTTGAATTCTTTCAAAGTCCCTCTATATTTCATAAAGCATCATGATGTTGAGCAAAGTCTTTGAGAAACTTTAAAAGTCATGAAATCTACCGTCATCTCTTGAATAGAATACAAAATAAAAATTCAATATCTATGCCATAGTATTAGAAAAAGAAGAAAATCAGTTTTTGAATTTTATTTAATGAGACTGAAGGTTTCATATGCACAGTCAGTCATATGTAAAGATCGTTATCGCTGACAGAATGGATAAAAGATCAAGAACTGATGTTCCTAATAGAACTATTAAAAAAAGGTATTTTATATTTTTCTCTTCATCTGATACGAAAGAAAGAGTATTTCAGGATTGACTAGAAAAAAATGTTACTACTCTAGACTTTAGTTCATGTGCATTAATACTATTTAACAACTGCACACCTGCACAAATATACATCCATATGTTACCGAATAGCACAAGTTGATCAACTTTAGTAAGATACTCATTGAGACAATGATTAGAGATGTTTTCTTTCATCGATTGGATTCTATACTTAAGATAAAAATCTACAGATACATAATTTGAAATCTAGACTAGATACTAAAAACTGATCCTAATGATAGTATCGATATTTTTTAATGAATAACACTAGAAAAAAACTGAATGAACATTGATCTTCTTCTGATAAATTAATTCAATGGACAACAAAAATTATTCTCAGATGAGAGAAGCATAGACTTGCTAAGTCACTATTGAAGAAAAAACATCTGAAAAATTCTTGATTATACGTTAAATGATCTACTCTTTCTATAAAACCTTACAATAGCCTATGTTTTCATAGACAAACATTATCACTTTTCTATAAATTTCAGAATAATAAACGTTTTTCATGGAAGGGGTAACATAATCAATCCTTGTTCGTAGAAACAAAACCTTTTTTCCCTTGAGTTTTAAGATACTGAGCCTTTTTTATGTTTATATACTTTTGCTGTCGTAAACCCTTCAGAGATTTAGGATATTGTCATAAACCAATGAAGAGTTTATGAAAAATTGCACATAGGACAAGAATTTAATAGTCTACTCTTTCTTTTTTACATTATAGATTGAAATCTTTATTATCTAGTTAAAGAAGAAAGTTTTATTTCGAATCCTTTTAATAATCAATTATTAATAACGAACGTTGAATAATAAATTCTTCTTCTTCTAAATAGCACTTTGTAAAGGTC
Source organism: Macrotrachela quadricornifera (assembly GCA_022393335.1). Classification (NCBI taxonomy): domain Eukaryota; kingdom Metazoa; phylum Rotifera; class Eurotatoria; order Philodinida; family Philodinidae; genus Macrotrachela; species Macrotrachela quadricornifera. Next base: position 105,895 of record JAJEKB010021399.1, on the reverse strand, counting down.
AATTTTGTATACAGCATACAAATTTTATGTGACTGATAAGATTTAAAGACATCAACAAATCATTCACTCTACTCATTTTATTTTTCCTCGTCTTCAATCAAACGAAAACAATGACATTAAGAAATCGACTGCTAATACACTACTTGAAGCTACAGCTTCTTTATCAGTCTTATTACTACCATTAATGTACAATATTTCAAAGTGTAAGAATGAAAATAAGAGAGTTTATGCAATATATAAAATTTTTTCATCATCTAGTTTGTCATTTTTGGAATTATAAACTTTTAAATTAATGGACTATCTTGAAGTACGTAAGTAAGATATTATTCTTCATCTTTGATGAAATAATCATCATTTAGACTGAGTATAACATTTTTTTTTCATAAATAGTACAATAGACAATGAATGACATATTGTAATCTATCAATTTTTGTGGGCTAAAATCAAAACTGAGTCTCGAAATGTACATATGGATTAAGAGTTTTTGATCTGCCTGTTTCGTAAACAATTGTTCAATCGAAAACCAAATTGAGTAATTAAAAATAATCAGCAAATATATAAGTAAGAACGAACAAATAATAAGATTGATTGAGGTTTTAATTGTTTTAATTTTTATTTTTTTCTCGTCTGCATATTAGTCATTACTCTCATTGATACGTTCCAAAGAATATACTTGATTTATTGAAATAGCAAAAATACTTTCTTTTTAAACGATGCCGAAACTCACTATAAAGAGTGACATACTATCTTTGCTGTTAACTTAAATTGTAAGGAACTAAAGGAAAAGAATGATCAATTTAATTGGACTTTTGTGAGAATTTTTCTTTTTTATTGCTACCGAAAAACAAAGTTTTAGTTTATATAAACAAAAAATGAAAAGTTCGAATATTTAACAAATAATTATTGATCATACATTCCAGATTAAAGATCCTCGTAAATCAGTAAAACAAAAAGAACATAAGGTTGAGAGTGTCCTAATCTACCACAAATAATTTATAACACCTTGTCATACTTTATGACATTTATAAATCAATAAAATAATTTATCAGAAGGATTTTATTTTTGTTTAAGTTATTAATTTCAGTAATCGATTTTGAAATTAAAAACTCAAGTCACACATTTCTTCATTAAATTAATATTGAGTAATTGTTTTATTTTAAATTCATTTTTTGTTCATACTTGAATTTCCATACAAAAACAAATGAATTTAATATTATCAGATAATTGACGGAAGTTGTATATGTATATAGAGCAAAACAAAATAGCAGCATTCATACTTGATCTGAGGAAGAGAAATTGTTTATTACCATAAAAATGTATTTGTGAGACTTTTACATTTTAGTACAAAATAAAAATGTGCAGAAATCAGTTAAATTAGAAAGAGTTTTAAGCCCTAAGATGCATTTTATCATTCTAATACATAACAGAGATTTATTTAGTTCTTGTTCAATTTATGGCATTATCTTAAAACAATTAAAATACTAATTTTTGTTTATCAGTTAACAATTCTTTCGTACATATTTCACAAATAGCATTCATTACATACATTTGCTGATTCTTTTTTCGAAGGATATCTATTGCTATTACTGTTAAATGATCTTCAATTACAATCATGTGACAATACCTAATCGTTAGTGCCATATACGAAGATTAGGATAGAAAATTCATATAAAATACACGTGCTGCATCATGGTTTTGTCTAGATAATATTTAAAAAATTCATCTTCGTCATTTTAACTATTACACTCCCATCTATCAATAATTAGTTTAAGAAACAATAATATCTAACATCAAAATATGTTTGTAGACAGTGCTAGTATATTCCTACACTTACATGACAAGCAAATTTCTACTTACCATGAAAAATATCTTAGAGCAGTAAGACATATATTTTGAAAAGTGAAATATTCTGAACACCTTTGCTAGCAAAATTCAATCTTCTTACAACAATGTTTAATTTTTTTCTTAGAAAAACTAATATAAGTTTTTGAAGATACTAACTTTCTGTTCATATCGTTGCCACAACTATTAGGTTGGTATCAAAACATTTTATAATACTACATTGATAAATCAATTGAATAATAATCCAAGTTTTTGACAAGGTTACCTGTTATCATAATCCATTTATAAAGAAAGCTAGATAGTATTCAAGTTTCACTCGACTACGAAATGCTGTGCGAAGTCGAGAAGTTCGATTAACGAGAAATCAAAGTATTGAAAAAAAAACAGTCGTTTTCTTGGACCAGTAACAACCAAGCGAATTTCTCAAAAAAATGTTTATAGTTAACTGATTTTAGGTTTTTCTATCTATTAGTGTAGCGAAAGTAGTTGCATTTCAATCAATCAGCTTGCTGAAGTTAAATAACGAGAATATTGATTATCGAGAAATCAACAATTCATACGGTTTTTTTTCAATCGATACATTGTCCATAGTCGAAAATGTCTGAAATCGAGCGTTTTAATAGTGCTGTTTTTCTTACACCAATATCCTGTTATATCAGTTTTAGACAAAATTTTTTTGCATTCTATATATGAATGCATTAAATTTCATGATATCGGACATTTTTACCAGTACAAACAGTGTTTGTACATAAAGAGTTTTAATACATATTGCAAACAATTAGTTTATTGCGTTGACAACAACACGTATTAAAACTCGTAAATTCGGACATTGGCAATGGTATACACCGCGTTTACATTGAGAGCGTTTTGAACTAGTTTTCAAATGAACAATTGATCGCATTGTTACGCATAACGCACCTGTGCTAGATATTTCGAGTGCGTTGCATATAAATAACAAGGTAGCGCTCATCCTACGAATTCGCTGGCTCTTTTCTGAAATAAAATTTCGTGTGATTATCATGCAAAATAATTTTCATTTGGATTATCTTATATCTCAATCCCCTTGATTGCATGAAAGCTACGTAACAAATATCCACTCTAGCAATGATTGTTTTTTGGAGAAATATCCCTATATAGATTCATATGTCAATGGCAAGCAAAGTTCAAGTTCTTTGTCTTGGATTGAGTTTGATCAAGTAGAATACAAACATCTGACCATATTCAGTAGTTTGGAACGTCATATTTTCTAAACCTGAACTCTGATTTGTTTGAACAAAACGGAGAGACAAACATTCATGTCTTTTGAAGCGTAATATTTATCGCTATACGCCTGTGTCTCTAACCCTTTCTGGCGGGATGTATCCATTTAGATACATTAAGTTACTATTTTACGAAAATCTGGCCTGCAGTGATGGTATCAAATTTTTTAACAATTTGATAATTAAGTTAACATATTTTGGCACAAATTTATGCATTTAGATGGAAAAAGCAATTCACTTGTAAATTGATCGGTTCCACACTGAATGCTTCAAAATAGCATCCATATGGAAATGATCTTATTCTCGTGTCTCTAAATAATCTAACTTCGAAGCAATTAGTTATTGATTTTCCTTCATACATCTATTGTCTATTGCATTACTAGGACGGATTATTCACAAGGCGCGAACAATAAAATATTGATATGTATCCATTTAGATACATCCAGTCACTAGGGGACAAAAAATTTAAAAAAAACGTTTTTTTCGTCTATCCAAATTGAATATTTTGTAGTTTTTTCACATCTATATCTGTACACGTAGTCACAATTTTTCTAGGAAATTTCTGCCCATTCAGGATCATCCTAGAAGGTGTCTGAACGTTTTGTTATAATCTAGCTCTAAAAAGTACAGAATGTCCAAAAACTTTATAGGATGTTCCAGAATGGACAGAAATTTCATGGAAAAACAAAGCTAATTTTCCATCATACTGGAAAATCCCAGAGCATTCTACAAAATATTCAAGTTTTGGTCTGCAAAATATGGACAAACAGATAAACTATAGTTACGTCTACACGTATAGATGTAAAAAACTACAAAATATCCAATTTGGGTAGGCAAAAAAAAGTCTTCTAAAACATAAACTTTTCTTACTTCTGTGGCCTAGCAATATGAGAAATGTATGAAAAAATTTTTTTGCTCCTCTGCGTAGTAGCCGGCTGGAAAGAGTTAAGAAAACAGAATTAGATACGGTTCCGATGCTTCAGTTTGTTCATCAAGTTCCGTGCCATTAGCACGTGGCGATCACTCCAAACCACAATTCTATGAAAAAAATATCTTTTTTTTAAATCAAAGAATTTTGGACAGCTTCTTAAAGTTTTAAAACAATATGACCATATATTTATTTCTGCATACGCTACAGTAAGTAGATAATACTATGTTAGTATTCACAATTCCTTTACTGGATATGTTCTGTTACATAAAACATCTAATAAAGAATTATTTTTCCTCAAGAATCAAGTTATTTGAGAATCTATGAAGGTACATCAAACCTCACTTATTGCGCTTTTAATAAACTTTTTAAATCAAGGACTAGCCGTTCATCGACTTTCCTCCGATCACCCACTCACAGATGACCGTTTCCCTGTACTCGTTATTTTTCTGTCTCTCATCTTCCACATTAGGATTTTCATGCAACAAAAGTGGCTTACTCATAACATATCGATACGTAATCGAAAACTTCCATCACTCAGATAACATTGTGTAGTTTTCATAAGTTGTCAATTTCTTTTTTATTTTTACAAAATGATACTTTGCCAGATTCGATATCAAACCAGAGGTGGGCAAATTAAAATTTTTCAAGTCACAAGTCAAGTCAAGTCAGTAGAAAAAAATCTCAAGTCGAGTCAAGTCAAGTCATACCTCAAAGTTTTCTTCGACCAAGTCAAGTCAAACCAAGCCAAGTAATCCCGTGAATTTTTTTCCTTCAGTTTAAACCAATTCTGATTAAAAATTAGGTAGAATATAAGATTTGGTAACTCTATTGGGTGAGAGCCAGTTTTTATAATCCCAGAATTCTATTTCATGGTGAGAAAACAGCGCCAGAGAGAAACAGCAGTGGATAAGTCAGAAGTTTCTCAAGTCACAAGCCAAGTCAAGTCACTTGACTTGACTTAACTTGCCCATCTCTGATTTTGCATCATGTACTATAAACTTTTGTTGTTTTTTTCCTCTTACTCTTATGATGCTGATGCGTAAGAAGATGAAATCTAACTCAAAATGTCTGTTAATTAAAATGTTCATGTGATATCCAGTGTTAATGTAATATAACCAATAAAATTAAAAAAATATTTACATATATTAATCATTGTGGAAGAGTGAAGACAAAAAAAGAAAACAAATTATATGTTCCTCGAATTATACACAAACTAAGAGAGTTATGTGTGAGATGTATGACGAGAAAATAAGATTATATTGTCATCAATGCGTATATTTTTAAACTCTCCTATTTGTGCGTATTGGTATTCTCTTCTTTCAACACAATAGATAAAAATGTCATCGATGCAATCAAATAAATAATTATATTGTTTCTTATAAAAAATATTTATATAACTCTTCATCCCGCGCAAAGCTCTAACATGTATAAATATCATTCACATGTCACAGACATAGCTACCCATAAACGCACATATTCATATCAAAATTCTTATACCGCTGTCAACAGAGGTAGGCTTGAATGTTATTTTCTTCTTGTTTCTCTTATAATCAACATTCATCATATTAAAATAAACGGGAAAAGTATGAAGAACACCATAATTCATTTTAGAATTAAATATCCGTGGGTATCTTTTGAATAACTTTTGATTGGCTCAGACTATTGAGTTGAAAGGTTTCAGCATTGGGAAGAGTCAGCTCTGAGGCGTCTATCTGTATAATATTCATCAAGATCAAAGACATTTTTTCAAACCGTTTGTCCGTCGCTATGTTAGTCATCTCATATTTTCATGAATTCTTATGATAATCAAAGTTCGAGATATACTAAATTGTACCGTAAATCGCTCTGATATATGTTTAAAATTACTACAACTTAAAGTGATCTCGTTGATAACAGAGGTTATTTAGACTGCCAAAGTTATACTATGCACACACGGCGATTTGGGCTACAATCTAGTATATTTTGCATTTAGATTATCATAAAAATTCATGAGAATATGAGGCGAATAATTTAGCGACGGATAAACCGTTTGAAAAAATGTCTTTGATCTTGATGAATATTATATAGATTGACGCATCAGAGCTGACTCTTCCCAATGCTGAAACTCCGAACTCAAATAGTCCAAGCCAATCAAAAGTTATTTAAAGTCTACCCCCGGGCATTTAACTCTAAAATAGACTCTAGTTAAAATAAGTGGTGAAATACATCGATTAGATTGAGATCTGAAAATTTTCATTCTCGATTTCAGCTATATTTTTACTATGAAAAACGAGAAAAAAATCACGTATGAAAACATACGTATCTCAATTTAATCGATATGTTTCATCACTTATTTTAACTAGTGATATGAAACATTCAAAAGTCAACGATCTTGACTATATATATACGTGATAAAAGTTTCAGCACTCCACGTCCACGAAAGCTATGAAAAATATCATTAACAATTTATTCTCAGTAATTATGGCACATGCTTGATTAGTACAGTAGTACAGCTGAACTAATAATAATAATGACAGCATATCTCTTCTCAGAAATCCTATAAAAACCAAACCTTTGTAAGATATTTAATAGCTCATTTAGGTCTATTTTTTGAGCATATACTCGATTAAAAAAGTGATTGAACATCTGGAGATGTTCTCTTATCCGTCATTCTGTATATCCAATCATTGTATTTATACAATTTACACGTACCTTTCAACGTATAACGATACTTTGCATGTGTACGTCTACATCAAATACTTTTCATTCTGCAGCCCATCTCCTTAGATTTAAAGCATCTTGTTTATTTTCATGTCTTTCTTTTGTTTATTTTGCACTGATTAGTATCTCATTAAGAAAATGTGCAGACAGGTAGTGGATGACATATAACTTCTGTTATTTGGGAAAAAAATAGTAATTATGATGCTCTTTGTTTCTAGGGACATTTTTTAGACGTTCTAATTGTCATCATTTTGCTGTTCATGCATAGTACAGAAATGGTATATAACCGTTAGTTTGCAGCTGGTATAGCTGCCTCTTGCTAAAGAGAAACGCTATTTTCAGAAGCACACTTTGATCGATATGTCACTACGTCCTGTACGATGAGTACATTATTTTAATAAATATATACCCACGACATTTTATTAGCTATTAGGAATTTTGTCTAACGATAGTTTTATTTCTAATCTTTAGATAAGCATCAATACTACGATAACTGAAGCTCTTTCTCAAAGAAAATTGTTTGACTGAAACATCTCCAGAGATCTACTATACATAGTAAGCTTTCGTTTTGCTACACATTATTCGTGCGTTGCAATCTGCATTCCTTCGAGATGTAGCTATAATAGTTTTCTCCTCTCTCTATGCGAGTGCATATGCTTTATTGTTGCTGTCCTTTTTTATGTTCATCTCTTCTGTTTCTTTTCATTTATGCTTGTCATACTCATGATGTTTTGCTTCGGTATTCGTTGTAATTAGCGTTGACCACACTAGATCATATCATTGTCTTAAACCTATTTTTTAATGTTCTTCTCTCTATTTTCTTTTGCTTTCGGTTTGTTCATCTTTTCTCTTTTCAATAATCGTCCTTACATTTTCACATGGAAAATCGAACAGCTGTCTAATCTGACTTATAATACTAATAGAAAATTTTAATAATGGAGGACATTATGTGGAAGAAATATCCCAGTAAGTGCCATTTCTTATAAAGAAACCACTCGAAGTGTTACTTCGTATTTCGATTTATTTATATTCTATTGAATAGAGTATAAATTGAGATAATAAAAAGCCTAAAGATACTTTTACTCATGGCTTCTCCTTCAAAAGCTTTGAGCCTTTTACTGCATTTTTCGACTTGTTCTTATATATTTATCGAAAAATGAAAATTAAGGAATTTCGAACTGAAATTTTGTCCATAGTTGGGTATAATGACTCTTAAAATGGTCTATCATTCTTTTTTGTTTCTTTTTTTTACAGAGCAAGACATTAAAGTAACAATATTGGCAGTGCATCTAGTCAGTCGAATCTGTCAGTGATTACTGCAAAAAAATTGTGTATACTCTATTGATCAATCAATTTGTTTTCTGGAAGAATGATGAAATACTTACTTATTGTATTGTTCATCGAAATAGTATGCATTACATTGAATAGTGCTGTAACTGAATGCGATGTAACAAATTGTCATACACATTTCTACAATAGCTGTAAGTAATCAATCTTACAATGGAACCTTTTGCATTGATTATCAAGAAGATTGCCATGTCCGAGTCAAATTATTATTCGCATCGCCAAACTAGTAAATTTAAAATATTACGTGCTTATAGCGTACTTGGAGCAAGTTACTTCAATGTCACGGTATGTAAAGTTAGGTATGAAAATGAATCAGAAGGATTCATCGGGACCGTCTTTCATATGATCCGAATAACACCATGTTTTATCCTTATGATAATAGAGTAAATATATTTTGTACCTCATAGAAAATGGCGTGTTCTATCAGCCACTAGAAAAAGTCACTCTATTATTATAAGGATGAAACATGGTGTTATTCGGGTCCTATGAAAGAGGATCCCGATAAATCCTCCTCTGATTCATTTTCATACCTAATTTTACATACCTTAAAATCGAAGTAACTTGCTATAAGTACGCTATGAGCACGTAATATTTTAAATTCAGTAGTTTAGTGATGAGCGTAACACTTTGACCCGAGCATGGCAATCTTCTTGATGGCTGATACAAAAGGTTCCATTGTTAGTTGTACAAAAAAGAAGTTGGATGGGACAGAGAAATCTCAATTTTTATTCGTAAAAGTATTTTCATATTTATGTTTTAGGTCCGAAGGGCACGTACAGAGAGTCCTGGAACTATTGTTCGTGGATTTTTGGAAGATATGAAACATGTTGCCATGACAAGACAGAGCCTATAAACCACGGTTAGTGCTCCTTATTCTTTTTGTAACGAACTTTCGGTCCCATAAAAAGATGAAATATTTTCTTGTCTCTTGATTGTGCGAAGTAGAGTTGGACAGACAAAAAAGGGCGACAAAAGCAAGAAATAAGAAAAAAATATATTATAGAAAATAAAAACTCTCTCATCTAGAAACCACATATGCACAAAGTTTTGCCACGAAGTAATAAAATCTTTGACGCAATTCTGCTTTGATTACTTGAAATGCAATGTATGAATTAGACAAAAAACACTAAGCTGTTGCTTTCTTGTCACTGACGAAGATTTACTATAGTCTGAAGAAAATTGGTTTAGTACCAAACTTAGAAAAGAGCTTGGAAAGTTGTTAAACCAAAAAAGGATCTTTCTCGCCCCACCATCTGATTAAAAGCTTTAAGGCTCATACTCTGATCATAAGTAGGACTTAATGGGACTTCAGAAACCCTCAAAGGATTTGTGCCCCTTGGATATTTTTGGCTGAGATACGACTGTTTCAGGTTTACGATCAGAAATGTATATAAGTCGCTTGTTGTATCTGAATATAATATTTAATATACATGTATATCAAGATAAAAACTTATTTTTCAAAATATTCATAGATAGAACATGGAGTTGCTGAAAGGATTATTTCGTGGTGTGCATCGGACGATCTAACTATGATGTAAAAGAAGCACCATGTATTGATATTTCAGTACAATAGAATTTCTTTAAATATGTATTTTGTACGCTATCATACAGTCTTCATTTAGTTTTCTTTCTCGTTTCGATCGTACATCTTGCTATCCGTAATTACCTTACATCTATATCCGACTGATACGCTTTTTGCAGACTTCATTCAGAGTCAGGACGAGCATGAACCACAGAATAAAAAAGCCTCTATAAAGATATTCTGTGTTTCATTTTTCATTACAGCCTTGTGCATTAGTTTGTAAATTTCTGGTAGATTGTTTTATTTTCTATTCTACCGTCTTTTAGAAATTTCTCTTATTATTATTAAAAATACTAGCGAGTTTAGCTGCCTACATATGTGTGTTAATACCTTAATTCAGATACAACAAGTGACTTATATACATTTCTCTAGTTCCACTAAGTCCTACTTATGATCAGAATAAAAGGCTTAAAGCTTTTAATCAGTTGGTGGGTTCCCTCGTAAGTACTGTCCAAAAAAACAAATGAGAAACTTATTTCAATATAATTTGATGTTAATTTTTACTCTACATTTTTGTTTCATTCCAGTACCACCACTACGTGCACCTGCTATTAACATTCCTTTGAAGGCAAAATGGGTTCAGAATGGTATAACTGTGGCTGGAGGAAATGGACAAGGCAATGGGAGCAATCAACTCAATAAGCCAATAGGCTTGTATGTCGATGATGATCAAACGATTTACGTCGCTGATACGTTTAATCATCGTATTGTGGAATGGAAATATGATGTAACGAATGGCCAAGTAGTTGCCGGTGGAAATGGCCCAGGAAATGAACTTCATCAGTTGTTCCAGCCTTATGATGTGATTATTAACAAAGAAAAAGATAGTCTCATCATCGACGATTTCGAAAATGACAGAGTAGTTCAATGGCCTCGTCGGAATGGAGCTCGTGGAGAAACAATCATCTCGGACATCACTAGTGTAAGTTTGACAGCAGACGAGAATGGATTTCTCTATGTCACCGACAATCCACACGATGAAGTGAGACGATATAGAATTGGTGATAAGAAAGGAACAGTAGTTGCAGGTGGCAATGGATTTGGAAGTCGTCCCGATCAACTCTCTCACCCCCAGTTCGTATTTATTGATCGAAATCATTCAGTGTATGTGTCTGAATGGGAAAATCAGCGTGTGATGAAATGGGAAAAAGGTGCAAAACAAGGCATTGTTGTAGCTGGTGGTCAAGGGAAAGGAAATAGTCTTAGACAATTGGATCGTCCTCAAGGAGTTGTTGTCGATCAATTGGGCACTGTCTATGTAGCTGATTGTCGGAATCATCGAATAATGCGTTGGCTAAAGGGAGCCCCACAAGGAAGTGTCATTGCTGGTGGAAACGGTGCAGGAGGACAGTCGAATCAATTATATGAGCCTACAGGTTTATCATTCGATCGATATGGCAACCTCTATATCGTCGATCATCTCAATCATCGGGTACAAAAATTTTCAATTAAATAAATAACAAATTAATGATGTTTATTTGTTTGTTGTGTGCTTCAAAATGATTTGCATTAAATAAAAGAATATTTATTCTCTCGAGACCAGGAACCATCCTGATGAAACCATATGGAGTATCAAGTTAATGTATACCTCTTTCGAAATAAGCTTAGTTAAACATAAAATTAGAATCCTAATGTTTGATTCCGCTTTACTTATGTCACCTAGAAATAAACATTTAACTATATTATTTTGTTCATGTTTTGTACTTTTTCTAGATATTTTATATACTATAAATTAACTAGAAAATGCATTATGGTGTACAAAAGATATCCCAGGATGGTCTATATATATATATTTGTTGAAGGATTTCTACTTTCTTGAAAATGCAATATTCGAAAAGGTAGAAATAACATATTCAGTTTCCTAAATGGACATACACACATATAGGCACCTATAGAAATCCATCTTTTGTTTATCAATTCGAAAATTTCCCCGCAATTTCATTTTCAAATTATTCTAAGATTTCTATTGATTTTCTAATTCCTTTGAAAATCATTTGTTCTTAGAAAATCTATATAATCTAGACAGATTTTAATTGTTATTTCAACTAAAACGTGTTTTATTCATATACGCGGTTGGAAATAATATTTTTCGAGGGGGGAGGGGGAGAGACTATGATTTCAAATAGCATGATTAATGAATTTTATACCAAATGAAATCTACGGATATAATTGCTTATTTATAACATTATAATAGGATATAGAAATACTAAAAGCTTCCAATTTTATAGGCATAATTGGACATTTCCATGTGTAAACCATCGCTAAATCAGAAACTTCTTATGGAATGTTGTCGCCTTGTAGACTTTGTAGAACATTCTTCGTTGATTATTCTGATAAAAATATTTTTGAAATTTAATCAGTAAACAATGATGTTAAGGTCAACATACTAACAGTCTCAAGCTGTTGTGATCATTAGAGTTAGGATACCTATGAGTATTTCGACTGTAGCATCATTATTTATTTATCAAACTTCAAATTTTTTTTTACTAAAATGATCAGTGAAGAGAGCTCTATAAAGTGTATAAGGCGAAAATAGTCCATGAGAACATCATGTTTCAGTAGTAGATTACTCATGGAAGTGTCTAATTACAGGATGATCTAAAAATTTTGATATCTCATAGAAAACTTTCTCTTTCCTTGTTATTACTAATTTAAAAAATGCTCAAATGTGGACATATAATAGCTTTGAACTAGATGAATAGTACCCTAAGGTTTGATAAGTATGGCCCAAGTTACAATGAAGACCCATAACCTAGAACTGAAAGAAGGTTTATTTCGTGGGACATGCTAAAGTAACAGATGTCTTATGATATATGTGATAGAAAAATAGAATATACAATAAGATGCAGCGTGAATAGATCTGCAATCTACAACGTAAACCTAATACTAATATTGCGCTTTTTCTTTTCAAAAGAAGGAAAGTTCAACGCAACCAATATCCTTGAAAATGTCAAAAATTATTGAATTTTGTGTTGTTTTTGAAGAGAAAGAACACAATATTAATATCAGCTTTTACATTGGAGATTGCAGGTCTTTTCACGCTGCATCTTATAGTGTATTCTGTTTTTTTCGATCACACATATCATAAGACATCTGTTACTTTGCCACATTCTATGAAATAAACCTTCTATCAATTCTAGATCATGGATCTTCATTGTAACTTGGGCTATACTTTTCAAAACTTTGGATACTATTCAATTAGTTCGAAGATATTATATGTTCACATTTAAGCGTTTTTTAAATTAGTAAAAATAAAGAAAGAGAAAATTTTCTGAGATACTATGACTTTTGGATCATTCTGTATACATAATAACACTAGCATTTCTTTGAAGTAAAAATGAAAGAAAATTTCGTATCGTGTCGAAATACGGAAAAGTACAGAAGTCTGCTTTTTTTCCCCTTGCGAAAAACCGATATATACTTTTGATATTGACATCTTACGTTTTAAAAAGAACTGTTCTATCTTAACAACAGACAAAAATTTTTTGATTATGTTATTTCTAAATTCAATCAGATTCCATTATATCTGAATACGTGAAACAACAATTGAGCAAGAAGATGGAACTTTTGTTATCCAAATATTCTTGTTTATTAAACAGTCGAAATGATCACTTGAATTTGCAAATAAGAGAAAGGTTTTCTCTTGTCGACAATGTTTATTAAAATCTTTGAAGATTGATAATTCGAACGGAATTTTAGCACCAGCAAATCTAATGCGCAAGGAACAGAATCAAGAACGAAAAATTGTTACATTTGCAGTACTCTTTGGAACATTTAACGGATTCAAATTCAAAACTTGGCGTGGAGCACTGTAATTGAAATATTTGATGAGTATCATAAGCTTTCAATGCTCATGTTCGAATGAGTCATCTTTCCTTTTGATGTATTATGAGATGATTGTTGGTAGTTGGCTATACAACCATCTCTCTTACGAGAGAACCTCCCAAAGTGTAACTTACCATTTCGATTCATTTATATCTCATTTAAGTGAGTTTCAACCCATTCGTGGGTATTTTTATGGTAAATACCTACGAATGGGTTGAAACTCACTTAAATGAGATAAGTGAATCAAAATGATAATTTACATCTCGGAAGGTTCCCTTGTAAAACATTAACAAAATATGGCAACTATCATCCATTCTGAGCCATCTGTTTGTTGACTAGATAGAGAGTTAAATAAGGATTTAAATTGACAGATGGTTTAATGATTTAGCGGATAAACAAATAGATTATTATGTAAATGAATACTTAACTAATTAAGACGATATGATAATTAGGTAAGCAGGTAGTTATCAATGTCTCAACAGTTATAATCAAAAAAATGCCATACCAACAAGTCTCCCTTGCGACTCATTATTAATCAATGCATTAAAAATGAAATAATGTATGCAATTACATGGTAATACAGTTTATATCATGCATAATAATGTATTATAATGCATGAAATAAGTTGCAGTTTCATGTAATTACGTCCATTATTTTAAAAAGAAGTCGGCCACACGAGAGATTATTTGTCTTTCATTCTTTCAATTGTATCTAATGATAGATATATTGTTATAGTTATCTATTAAATGTTTGTAAATTAACAGAAAGAAATGTCGTAATTAAATGAGAAAATATTTTTAATTTGATTTTCACTCATTTTATCTTTCATTTATATATATTATTTATTAAGTTGACAATCGTAACTAAGGTTCACTTCGATCATTCATATTACAATGAAGAGAAAGTAAAGATAAAATAATTCAAATAGAATAGTTATATAATTATTTGAAACTTTTTTATTTGAGAGAATTTTTGTTCATTTATTTATTTAACCCGTATATTTATTCATCTATTCTATTCAAGGAGCTATATTGGCAAATAATTTCTAGAGCTTCCTTTATATGTACAATGCACTTTATATATAATTATCATTCTTTCGTCCCTATTGGTTCCATTAACTGGTAAGTTTTAAATTGATGAACTATTCGATATTTCCTTTCTTTCTTTCTTTTTTCGTTTGTATACTATTTGTTACTATAGTTCTTTGTCTTGAAAAAAAAAAAAGAAAAAAAAGTAATGGTACAGGTCAACAATGTTGGTTTGTCTCTCCCCTTTTTTTTTCTCTTGTCGCCTATTGTACATATTCTTTGAAATAAGTGAACCAGTCAACTTTTATTCATTCATTCAAAATTTCTTTCTTTAATTACATATTCAATTCCAATATAGTTTACAATAATGCATTGGTTTTCATTGATTGCTATTTTTATTATTGTTAACATTTGTCAGACACAACCAAATACATTTAAAAATTTTGAAACAGGAAATATCAATAAAGGTGGTACATTTCAAACTGTATCAGGTAGTAATGATATTGATGTATTTGGAACGAAAGCTAGTATTGATGGTTCAATTCAAGCAAGTACTACCAAGGCACCATCAGGAAATCCAGTAAAACAAGAAAAAGATACACAAAATCCAATTACACATTTGCGTAGTAGTGGTAACAATAATTATTATTATTTTATGTTACCATTTATCATTACTGGTCTTATGATAATTATTCATTTTTAAAGACAAATATGTTTTTTTTTGTATTCGTTTGATGCATTTGTATTAGTTTATGTAGGAATATTAATTTTAGTTATCTTATTGTGATGATCAATAAAAACTAGAGTAATAGATTTTATCTTAAGAAATAATTCTTTATTAATTATAAACAAAAGAAAACTTGATAAATAGTTATGTAAAAATTTTATTTCAAAATTACATATTGAAAGTCATTTAACTAATTATTTTTTCTCTTTTAAAAGTTTCGCTTCAATCACTGACATGAAACTTATGCTTTTAAGCATATTTTCCCGAATGTTTTACAAAAGTACATGTATACCAACTGAAAATAGGACATTTCATTACGTTAATTATTCGAAATTTTAAAAGGAGAATCTTTTTGTTGAATTGATTCATTTTTTTTAGATTTATATTGTCTAATAATCGTCATGTTTTAGAATTGTAAAATGAAAAATTATTAAGTTATAATTAATTAACCCGTTATTTCGTAGATTTGAATATCAAATTAATTGTATTGAATAAAAATTAAAGTTAATATGATTTGTATGTATAAATATAATTGAATATAATATTACAATCAACAGTGGATTTTTGTAAACTTTCATAATCGGAGCATATCGTAGACTATTCGTCCAATATTAACAGAAGTTGAAGATAAGTTATTTAGTTCAATATATATATATATATATAAGCAAATATTAATTCATTTTCAATTATACGCTTCAATACTTAATTGTAGTTTTTGCAACGTCTATTAGAATATATTGTTAATTAACATCATCGCATAGAGTTGCAGATCCTCTGACCTTTTCCAATTGTTACAATAGACACTTGATTAGATGTCAATGATTTGACAATAAATCAGGAAAGAGATAATAATTATAATATAATAGTAGACAAAAACGGAAATGAAATGTTTTATTTTATTAATTCAGATTTTTATTTTCATTAGTTCAATATAATTCGTATAGAAAAAAGAGAGTAACGACTAGAGAAGATAATAGCTATAAAGTTTTTATTAATTGAGAAATTATGACATAATCATTAATTATCCTTGAAAATCAGTTTAGCAGATAATTGACATTGACAGTATATAATAGAATCGAAAGAAAAGAAAAATTAATATATATAGAAATAAGAGATATTATCGTATTCACGTCATTCTTTTCTTTTCTTTCTATATGATAAACATTTATCGTTCATAATTAAGTCAATGAATTTCAATTATCTCATGTTTAAAGTGTGTCAAAATTAATGGTAAGAATAAAAAAAAATATATATTTAGAAAACTTTTCTATATAATCATCGGATAAATACCGTTCAAGTTTAATTGAAAAGATATTCATGTAAAAAGAAAAGAAAAAAAATAATTATCTATTATTTCATTTTGCGCATTCAGTATATAATTTTCTCAAAGATGTATTAAATATTCACTGATTCGGAATGACCTGTTTCAAAACGATTCAGTTTAAGATACAATAGACTCGAGATGTTTCAATTTCAAAAATCGTACTGTTTTATTAACTACAGTAAAACTAGAAATTGCAAGTTTTTTTTTTCTACAAAAGCGATCTTAAAAACAGTAATATTTGGATTTAAATTATACACCTATAATATATTACGTACAACACATTTGATCTTTATATCTATGACTATTTACTTCTATTATCTCGGATTCTAGACGATGATCTTGAAAAAGAATAATCGTTATCTTATTTACTATGTATATCAATGATTATATTGAAGTTAACCAATAACTACTGTCAATGAGACAATCTATCATCATATTGTCCTCTAAATTCAGATCACGAACATAAACTAACAATAGACTGATGACAGGGAGAAAGGAAATGATAACATTTTTTATAGTTGATCAGATAAATGTGTTGAGATGTTTAATATACATATATATATATATAGTTTGTGTCATAAACATATATCTAATCTATTTCAAAAAAAAAAACGAAGGTGATTATTGCATTTATAGTTCATCAAGAAACACTAATATAGAATAATAATTCTTCATATTTTTTTTTATAATGGCTTCTGTCATTTCAAAATATAGTTTTTCATTTATTATAATAACAATTCTCAGTTGAACTATTTTTTTTCATAGAAAACCACTTGAATACTTACATAAATTAAATGAATAGACTATAAACAATTTCTCTGTTGAGCTTTTGAAAATGATACAAATCGATCAATTATAATAAAATAATCATGAAGTAAGAATCCTAGTTTTTTTTAAATATCTGATTTGAATGAATCATCTCGATTCTCTTCTCTTCTGCTTTTTATAATTTTTTTTTGTCATTGAATCTGAATTTATATATTAAATATTCAGTTATTTTGAACATCATAGTAAAGAAAAAAAAACCGAAAAACACGTATATATTATAATTGAAAATAGCTGCACACATTAACAATGTAATTCTAGTTATCGTGCTAGATAATAGAATTGGATGAAGTGTTATATTGCGAGTTTACCAATGCAGAAATAGTTATTGATATTAGTATGCGAAAATCATATTGTTTTCGAATGTTAGAAAAGAAAAATAGCATTAAAATAAGCGATAGAATAAGTGATTCAAACCCTTAAGGTCATTCGAGATATGTTCTATATTAAATGACTATCTTGCTTATGATACTTAAATTTTTCATGTGTATGAAAAAAGAAGTGCGTCATAATCTAACTTGAAATCTATTTCTTTTAAAATATAAAATTTAATGACATAAAACAAATGTTAATTTTATTTTAGAAAATTTCTTTTATTAATCGAAAGAAAAAATAGATAATTATAAACATTAATTTCATTTAATTGTCACCGATAGATGACAGTATGTGTTAGTTATTAGTTTGTTGATCCAATGTATGTCGGCATATATAATTATGGTAGTAGAATCTACCAATTGCAGAAATGTCAAAAGCGTCAACAACATCTAGTTGATTGTCTATATTGAATATTAATAGTCTGGATCATAGTAATCTTCTTCTTTTTGTTTATATTTCAAAATTATAGATTTATTTATATAATATTCGTTTTTAGATTTGTTAATGACAATGATTGATGGCAATCAACCATCGTTATCATCGTCAACTAATCGATGATATATATTAAAATATTATATAATAAATGTCGAAAGCATATAATTTCGATTGGCAAATTGAAGTACCAGCTCGCCTATTGAAAGGCGATTATTTTGATCGTTGGGATGAAGAAAATGGTTCACTAGAACAAAATTGTTTATTTCGTGTTGATACTTATGGATTTTTTATTTATTGGCAAAGTGAAGGACGTGATGGACAAGTTATTGAATTATCTCAAGTTAGTGATATACGACCTGGCAAAGGTATATTGATTTAATTAAATATTTATTTTATTGATATTTAATCATTAATTAGCTCCATCTGATCCAAAAATCGGTGCTGATCTTATGGCTAATTCACTTGTTTATGGTCGAGGTAATATCGATGAACGAACAGTCACTATATGTAGTGGAATTGATTTTGTGCAAATCAGTCATACTAATATAACAGGTGCCGATCCCGCTACAGCAAAAGTATAAATAATTTTAATAAAAAAAAAAAAGATTTCAAATTATTTATCATGTCTCTTTTTTTTTATCTAGGTATGGATTGAAGGATTAAGGAAAATTACGCATAATCATAAAGCAAATAATATATGTCCAACAACAATATTACGAAAACAGTAATTATTTTTTATTTATTTATTTGTTATTTTTCTTTTTTAATCAACTATTTTTAGTTGGATGAAATTATCATTTATGTTAAATGTTAATAATAAAATACCTGTTCGAAGGTAAATAAATTATTGATTAGGAATTTATAAAAAAGATTATTATTTCTTTGTTTAGTATTAGTAAAACATTTGCATCTGGTAGAACTGAAAAACGTATATTTGAAATTCTTAAAGAACTTGGTTTACCAAGTGGAAAAGTAAAATTAAAAAAAATATTTTGTTTTTCTATTTTATTTTTAATTTATAGAATGATGAAATTGATCCAACGGATTTTAAATTTGAAAAATTTTGTGATCTTTATCATAAAATTTGTCCACGTACTGATATAGCTGCATTATTTGATCAATTATCTGGAGGTAAAGATTATATAACAACAAAACAATTTGTTGATTGGCTTAATGAAACTCAACGTGATCCACGTTTAAATGAAATATTATTTCCTTTTTATGATACAAAAAGTGCATTACGTATTATTGAACAATATGAATTACGTGCTAATTATCGAGATCGTGGTAATTTATCATGTGATGGTTTAACACGATATTTAATGTCTGATGAAAATGCACCAGTTTTTCTTGATCGATTAGAAGTTTATCATGATATGGATCAACCATTATGTCATTATTTAATAAATTCATCACATAATACATATTTACAAGGAAGACAATTTGGTGGTCGATCATCAGTTGAAATGTATAGACAAGTTTTATTAGCTGGTTGTCGTTGTATTGAATTAGATTGTTGGGATGGAAAAAATGATACAGAACCAATAATAACACATGGAAAAGCAATGTGTACAGATATTAATTTTAAAGAAGTTATTTATGCTATAAGAGATACAGCTTTTCTAACAAGTGATTATCCTGTTATACTTTCATTTGAAAATCATTGTTCAAAAGCACAACAATTTAAATTAGCAAAATATTGTGAAGAAATACTTGGGGACTATTTATTAACTAAACCGTTAGATAGTTATCCAGTAAGTTTAAATTATTTTCATTTAAATAGATTAATTATTGTCTTTATATCGGTTTTTTTTTCGTGAATTTATAGATTGAACCAGGAGTGCCTTTACCATCACCAAATTTATTAAAAAGAAAAATTCTTATTAAAAATAAACGATTAAAACCAGAAGTAGAAAAAAGTATATATTTAATTATTATTTTTAAGAATTTGGATTATGTATATTTTTTCTTTTTATATAGGACAACTTGATCTATTTCTCAAAGGATTAGATACTGAAGTAAATAATGATAATGATTTAGATTCAGCAGCTAATGTTGAAGGTGAAGATGGTCCAGCTGTATTTGTTGATAGTGTTAAATTACGTGATGATGATGATGAAGCTCATCCAGAATTAAATGTTGATATAAATGATGATGCTAATCGTCGCACAATACTTGGTCAATTAGGTCTTAAATTTAAAGGAACAAATTTATCTCGAGAAGAAGAAGAAGCACTTTTAAATCGTTATCAATATAAAGGTGCAACAACAAATATTCATCCATTATTATCATCACGTGTTAATTATGCACAACCAATAAAATTTCCTGGGTTTGCTATAGCTGAAGAACGTAATATACATTATCATATGTCATCATTTTCTGAAAGTGTTGCTTTACAACATTTAAGACAAAATCCAATTGAATTTGTTAATTATAACAAACGACAAATGTCTCGAATATATCCAAAAGGTGGTCGTGTTGATTCATCAAATTATATGCCACAAATTTTTTGGAATGCTGGTTGTCAAATGGTTTCATTAAATTTTCAAACACCTGATCTTCCAATGCAATTAAATTTAGGAAAATTTGAATATAATGGAAATTGTGGGTTAGTTATTTTTAGTATTTTTCCCTTTTTTCATATTTCAAGGTTCTATTTATCATTTCTTTTATTCTGCTTATTGTTAATATGTTAGCGTTATAATGGAGAAGAAAAGGCGAGTAATCTACTTGTCTCATTTATTTGTCAAAAAAGGAAAAAAGAAATAAGAGAAGAAACAGAAGAAAAATATATTTAGCTAGCGGCTTTACTAGGATTTTCTATTGATTGCATTTCTTTTCTAGTGTTGTGTAAGAATAAGAATTATTATTCTTGATGAAAAATGGAAAAATTAATAATGACAAGTAAAGAAAATAAGAAATGAAATAGATTAATTCCGGCGAGTGTTCTTTATTTATTATATAAAAAAAAAAAAACATTGTCTAGTATTCTATAAAGTTTTTTCTTTAGAATATTTAAATATATCATTCAGTTAATTGAAGATTTTTCAATATTACAAGAATAATGAAATTAATACGTTAATATGATTACTAACATCTTCTATAATTAAGTTCTTCTTTCGATTATAGTTTATTAACTAATTATAATCTGACAATACTTTCGATTATTTTTTTTCTTCTTGTATTTAGTTTATGAATGTAAATAAGAGTAGATTACATAAATATATGCTATGTTAATTGAATAAAGCGTGCTTAATTAATCTTTTGATATATAATATTTTACATACATAATATCATGTGTAACATTAAAAAAAAATGACTCTGTGGAATTTACTAATAACATCTATTCTATTCATTTTCTGGAAGAATGAATAAGATAAACATGATTATTTTTAAAGAATATTATATCAATAATACTGAATAACCCCCCTATTGAATATAGTTTTTATCAGAAGACTTTATTTTTCATTTATAAGAAAAAAAAAATATTTCGTATAGATACTATTAATAATTCATCATATTGATTAGAGCCTTGTTTTTCTTTTGTTATCTTCTTTGCATTTCTTATTTTCTTTATCCTTATTTACATCATTGTTAGAATAGCAATTGAGATTAATCAAACTAATGCAAACATATGATATCTACTGAATATAGTTGCTTATATATATATTTTTTTTTTCTTTGATCAATAGTATAATATGATGAATAGTAACGATTATAATCCAGTAAAATTCTTCTCATTACCATAAGAAATGAAATATATGATAATCAAAAGAAATGCTTAAAAAACTAACGGAAAGAAAATGAATGATTGATCAATTATATTATACTATTGACATATTTATTGAATTATGAATAAAAGTCATTCTAATATGTATTCTCGGAATATAAAAGAAATCGGAAATGCTTTTGTTTGAAAGATGGCGATACATACTGATATGAAAATCAAAATAAAATAGAAAAAAAGAAAACCAAAAAAAATATTATTTAGAAATAAATTATAAAATCTTTGAGTTAATTTTTCTTTTCAGTTATTTATTAAAACCAGATTTTATGCGTCGACCTGATCGTACATTTGATCCATATGCTGAAAGTCCTGTTGATGGTGTTATAGCTGCATTTTGTAGTGTACGTGTTATATCAGGTCAATTTTTATCTGATAAAAAAATTGGTACATATGTCGAAGTTGATATGTATGGTTTACCAGCTGATACAATAAGAAAAGAATATCGTACAAAAACAATACCGGGTAATGGACTTAATCCAAGATATGATGAAAGTGTTTTTGAATTTCGAAAAGTAAATCAAAAAAAGAAGAATTTTTAATTTTTATAATAAAAAACAAATTCAATATTTTAGATTGTTCTTCCTGATTTAGCTATATTACGTATTGCTGTTTATGAAGAAACAGGTAAATTAATTGGACAACGTGTTTTACCATTAGATGGTTTACAAGCTGGTTATAGACATATATCATTACGTACAGAAGGAAATTTTCCTTTATCATTACCAACAATATTTTGTGAAATAATTCTTAAATCTTATGTACCTGATGGTTTAACTGAATTTGTTGATCAATTAAATAAACCATTATTAATGAAAAAAACTGAAGAATTACTTAATTCATCAATTAATAATTCTTCAGATGGAAATCTTCCATCAAATAGTTCATCTATCCGACGAAATCGTATGCTTACTGATACAGCATCAACACCAAATCCATCATTAGATATGAAAATTTCAACAACAACAATAGCAACAGCTAGTAATTCATCAGTTAATACAATATCAACAAATGATACAAATAATTCAGCATCATCAACATCATCTATGAAATCTAAAGTTCAAACTGAAATAATTATTCCAATAACATTAGAATATTTACGTGAACATAAAAATTATTGTAAATTACAACATAAACAAGATAAAGAATTAACATTAATGAAAAAAAAACATGCTAAAGAACAAAATATACTTTGTGAACAACAATCAAAATTAATGAGTAAAATAAAAAATGATCCAGAAAAACTCGTACGATCACCAATAATAAATATTGGAAATCAACGAAAAGATTTAAGGTATTTTTAAAAAAAAGAATAAAATAATCTAAAAATTATTTCTTTTTTTTCTTCTTATATTAAATATATTTCATTTTTACTTTCATAACAGTTTTTCATTACATCGTTTTGTAAAAATATTAAATATAAGGTATTTTCAATTGCTCTACTAATTAATAATGTTTTATTAACCCATTTTCATTTCTCTTTCTTTTTTTTTATATTTATAATCAATTTATTTTCTTCTTTCTTTTTTTAGTAATGGTAATAATTCAACAGAAGGAAAAACTGATTCAAAAGTTAGTTAATTTTGTTTTGTTTTATTATTAAAATAATATATATTTCTTTTTATTTTAGGTTATGAATTTAATTAATGAACAAAATGTTGAATGGACATCACTTATACAAAAACAATTAACAGAAATGAATACATTACGACGACAACATACAAAAGAACAATGTGATTTATTACGTCTTTTACTTGATGAAACACAAAAATTACAAATTAAAGAATTAACTGAAAGACATGCCAGGTAAAAGTAAAACAAAAAAATATTTTATTATTTTCTTTTTTTGTTTCTAGAGAAAGAAAAGAACTTGAATTAAGTCAAGTACGACAAAATATTGAAGATAGTAAACGACTTGGTTCAGAAAAAAATATCCGAAATAAATCTGACTTAGATCGTCGTGTACGTGAATTAAAATCAAATAATACAAAAAAATTTTTAGAAGAACGTAAAAGACAAATAGTAAAACATGATCGGGAAAAAGATAATTTAACTAAATCACATGAAACACAAAAAACAACACTTCTAAATGAAATTGATAAGGTATGTTAGTTTTTAAATTATAAGATATATAAAAGCTATTCATTTTTATGAATATAGGATATAGAATATATGCATTAAGTCTAATAGAATTACAGGAAAGAAAAAAGCTATTAGCACAATCTCTGTGGGATTAATATATATGAAACATAATCGAGCTCTTATTCTGTCACTAAGGAATTCAATAATATATCCAGTGGGCTTTGAATTATTACATACTGTTAATGTCTACCTATAACAAATGATGCTGCTTGTCATATGATATAATGAGTGTCAGCAGAGAGCGGAAAATATGATTTAAAATTTTATGTTTAATATTCAATATATCTTTTTTAAATTATTGTATCTTACAAAAAAAGTTCTTAATTTGACTTTATAGAATAATTGATAATGATACGAACAGATTATTTGAAAATGAATGAGTTATATTTACACATCAAGATAATCGTACAAAATTTACAAATCTATAATCTATTTAAAATGTTCTAAACATACTGTATAGAAAAGAACAATTTTGAAATTTTTAGAGATAATTACAAACTAATAAAACAATCAGTCTTATATCATTAAATATATTCTTTAATATTTAATTCTAGATGCTTGAATATAGCATGAATTATCAAGATGAAACACCAATGGCTCGATTTCCTTCATCATCTGTATAATAATAATAATAATAATGAATCAACCTAGTCAAAATAATTATTGAAATTTTTCTATAAATTCTTGTATCATCTTTTACTGATAGATCGATTTTTGTTTGTACAGTATTGCTTCTGATTTTATTTTCCTTATTTTGTTCTTCGGTGATTTTTCTCTTCGGTGTTGTCTTCTTATTTTTTTTTTCTCTCCAAACAATGTGCTTGTATGTATACATATAACTATATATATATGTATGAATGATAGACTATTACTGGCAAATGTGAGTTTAAAAAAAAAATAGTCATGTTTTTTAATAGTCAAACAGTATTGGTCTGAATTTTTCTTTTTAATGTGCCTCTTTTTATCTCTTCAAAATCTAGTCTATCATTGGTAATATTTTTGGTTAAAGTAAAATAAACCTGTCTTGCATTCCTTTTAATCTTAGTACCAAGTTTTTTTAATAAAAGAAATTTAGACATGCATTATTTTCTAAAACTTATGTACTATTTGTTCTTTTCTTTTCTTTTCTTTGTGTCTCTTTATTTTGATGTGTGGAATGCAGTTATTCATATTTATATGATCAATATTGTATGTATATGTTAATGAATTTTTCTTTTCTTTCTGCTTCTCTCATACCCATATTTTCAATAAAATTTTTATTATTAGAAAACTCAATAAAAAGAAAAAAAGAATATCTTTTAGATGATATAAGTATAAATTGAATGTTTCTCAATTTTCGTACACCACAAGCGACTTTTCTTGAGGTGAGATATTTGAGAGTAAAAGAAAATTTTTTTGAGATTTAAAATTATTATAGATGGATAGTAAATATTCTCGTTTACAAAATTATATTAATGAAACAAAAACTGGTCAATCATCGGCAATAAATGATAAAGATGAAAATCAACGTTCATGGTCATATAATATATTTCAAACAAATATAAATCGTTTACAAAATTTTTTTAATAAACGTTCAGATTCAATGAATGGTGGTTTATCATCGAATACAGATGATTTACAAGCATTATTACAAAAAGGTGATAATGATCCAATATTACCATCATTAGTATGATTGATAAGTTTTTATTTTGAAAGAAAATATTTTGCTTTTTTTTTATTAAGACTCGTAAACAACGTATTCTTGGATTTATGATGTGCCTTGTTATGGGTTTATTATGTATGGCACTAGCAACACTTTATATACCTGTGATTGTATTTAAAGCAAGAAAATTTGCCGTACTTTTTTCATTTGGTAGTGTCTTTTTTCTTTTAAGGTTTGAAAAGTTTCTATTAGAAATTGATTTGTTAATATTGTTTTCTTTTAAAAGTTTTTCCATGTTATGGGGACCGATGAATCATTTAAAACATTTAACACATGTTGATCGTTTACCATTTTCTATTACTTATATAGTTACTCTTATTGGAACAATTTATTATTCTGTATGGGTAAATATCTTTCAAGAATTAATTCTTTAAAAGAAAATTTTTTATTTTAGATTCGAAGTTATTTCTTCACGTTCTTGTTTGTTCTATTACAAATCGGTGCTCTTATTTGGTAATTAATTATATATAAATAAATTATTTTAGTAATAAAATTAATATTTTATTTAGGTATATTGTTTCGTATATTCCTGGTGGTGCACGTGGTTTAAAATTTTTTTCTAAACTTTTTTATACATTTATTTCAAAAACTGTAACAACAACATTGTCCGTTTAAATGAAAAGCATATCTGTGTTTGATTTTTATTTGATTGTATCTATATATATATATATATTTTTTTTTATTTGTTACTAACTGTTAATAGTTTGAATAAAAAGGATTTTTTTATTCAAATAAAAGTAATTACTTTATTTCAAATATTTTAACATTAAAGTAAATATATGAAAAGCTTTTGATTATTCAAAATATTTGCTACTGTAGGTCGATATTCATCGAAGGATATCTACTATTTGTGATAGATATAAATATGTGCAATGTATTTTTGTTCATAAATACTTACTGACAATGAAGATGTTTGTGCTGTCAATTAAGGAGATTAGATATACTCGAATTAAATAAAAATTTTCATTGTAAAACTAATAAATTTTAAACTAAACTTTAAAAAAGTTTGGGACAATGCCTATTTACCGTTAATTTATAATATTAAGAGGATTAAACTTAAAAATTTGCTGTTTGTAAAATGTTTTTAAAGTCTATCCAATAATAATAAAAAGTATAAAATAAATTCAGCCGAAATTTTGCACTGTAAGTATCTCAAGTACTATATAAATATCTTATTCGCTGCACATCAATAGTATCACATATCTTAAATTTGACTCAAATATGTCTAATTTCTTTAATTGATAACATAAACATCTCAATTGTGAATAAGATTATGAAATTTGAAAAACAAAAACATTCTCAAACTTTATTTTATTTTTCCAATTTTTTTTAATACATGTAACGGTTCCAATACATCAGGTCGTTGAGAATAATGCATATATGTATCAGTGTCACTTATATTTTTCCAATCATAATGTTTCGTAACATTTGTGTAAGTTCCATTCATTTGAAATACTTGTCGCACATCTTGTAAACGTGTATAATATTTAGCATCAAAACCAGTACTATCAAACATTGATTGAATATAAATACGTGTTGCAACAAAAATAGGATTTTTTCTATCTGTCCATTCAATCTCATATTTATCGGCTAATTTTAATGTATCATCATGAATCATTTTTTCTAGAACTAATAGTTCTGCTCCAGGTATACTCATTTTAATATGCACTTTTGTTTTATTTGGTTTAACTAAACGAGCAAGCCATGATGAAAAATCAATAGCATGTAATTGTTTTGAATTATTATCAGCAGCTAAATAAAGAAAAGATCATTTTTTTTCAAAAAATATATTTCAAGGGATATCTTATAAATTAATTTGTTTATATGTAAAAAAAAAAGAAGTAATATTCATCCAATTATATGTATATCAGCTTCAAATCTTCAAATTAATATTATAGGGATAAAATACAATGTTATTCAGGGTGAGTAAAGGATTGTGGAGAAGGTCCTCTTTCATATTGCTCGAACGATACCATTTTTTGTACGGGCAATAGTAGACAAAACCTTTCCTAATTTATTTTTATACCTAAATTTCGTACAGTTTGAAATTTAAAAAACTCGCTTTAGACACTCTATGGATGCATAACATTTTAAATTTTTTAGTTCGGTGGTGTGCATTTTCATTTCACCTGAATATAATCAATGTCCTTGCGTATCAATACGAACTATTTCATTATCAGTAACATTAACATAATGATCATTAATGTTTCGAAATCGACTAGTTTTATGTTTTTTGAAGAATTTTTTTATCAGATAGGTAACATATTTTATATATAAAGTAATAGAAATCAATATGTAGTCGTCTTGATTGCCTATATGAAAAGTCTATACGAATTTTTAGATTGAAGACGTTTGGAAAAATATCTTACATTATTACTATACAACTTCGCGTAAGTTTACCCATTTCACTAATAGTCCTCATTCCGTATTTTATGAATAAAAATATAAATATATTGAACACACATTACTTTCTATTACTTTATAAATATAATATTAATCGATTTCAAAAATTTTAATGATCACATACTTTATTTTTAATATTAATATTACCAAAAAAGATAATGCTATTTAAATGATCATGTAAATATAATTGGATGAATATTATTCTTTGTGTATATATGAATTAATTTTTATCAAAATTTAAAATTTATGAAAAATATTATTTATTGATAATTTACCAGTTCTATTGAATTTAATTCGACTTTTTCGTCCACCTTCAATTTGAAAATAAATCTCTTCATTTCTTATCCAAACAATCTCAGATAGAATAATTATGTTTATATTTGTATATTTCTTTTGTGTTAATCGTTTTTTACATAATTTATAATTATATGGATCAGGTTCAAATGTAATTATATCATAAAATGAACTATTAGGATTAAAATGAATAAAATGTTCGACTGTTTCACCATTAAAACAACCAATATCAATATAGACATAATGCATAGAATAATTATGACAATTAGATAAGATAATATCAGGTATTGATGTATGAGTATCATTCAATTGAGATAAATCGAGTTTTTCTGGTAGAAGAAATGATCCAATAAAATTTATTGTAAAAAATATAAAGATAATAATTAAAAATATAATCACAATATATATATGATACGGGAGTCGACGTTGTCGAAATCTTTTTTTTTTGATTTTATATACATTCATGATTGAATATGTTTGTTCTTTTTTTTATAAGTTATTTTCCATAAAGAATGTATAATGCAGTATAATATTGATTTGATATTTACTTCTAATATAAAATCTTAGTCTAAATATATATATTTTCAATAATCGTGATTGATAAAACTAAAGGAAAATGAAATTATCTTTTTTTTCCTTTACTTCTTTCTTTTTTTTTCTGTCACGCATCGATGAAACTTACAGACAAATGAATGTAAAAACGCAAAAACGATGTACAGAACGTAAAAAAATGCAGTTTTGTTAACGCTTGTAGGGTAATAATAAACAGATGTGCTTTTTTTTTCCCTTTCAATATCAATCAATATATGAACTTTTTTTTTTTTATTATTCATTCATAATAAAAGGAAACTTTTTTTTTTTAAAACGTACATTTTTAAAAATATTTTCTAATCTATACTATTCATACTCATACAGTCGATAATGATTTATTATATTTCAACAATATACCGTCCCAAACATCATAATATTCATGTGGATCACCACGTACACCTATATGTAATTTTGATGTACATACTAATAAATATGGTCGACGTTCAAAATGTGTTTCACATGACATTTGATTTAAATATGTCGTAGTATATTCAAGAGCTGAATATGTATAATATGGTATTTGAGCTAAATTACGTAAAATACCTGTTATATAAACATCACTTGTACGAATTAATTGTTGTTTAGAAAATTTTATAGCATCAATTAAACGTTGACAAGAATCATTTGAAAATAGATAACCAACACTATATGTATATGGTGGATATGTATCTGATTCGTATTCACGTTTTGTTATAGCTCCTCTACCAAAACGAAGGACCGAATTATTGAATCGAAACCAGCCATATATACCATCTTTATGTTCAAGGTCTATTTGATGTTCTATACGATTCAATAATAAAAATACATCAAGTATCATGTCATCATCAATACGAAATAGAAAACGTGTTAATGGACAATAAAGACGAAGCCAAAATAAAGCTGCTAATTCTTTATAAACTAGAAATGCATGATTTTCAGGTACATCTAGAAAAAAAAAAAAAAGAATAAAAAAATCTTAATATATAGTTGATTTCCTGTTTACTAATTTGAACAATATCATTAAATATATCTTGTTCATTTTGCATAGCTAATTGAGTGCTATCATCGATTCCAATAAAGAATATTGTTTGTACAGTAATACTACTTGATTTATATTTTCCATTATGACCCCAGGTAGCTCGTATAGCTTGACGATAATCAATATTAAGTGCTCGTGAAAGAACAATGATAATTATAGATTTATTCGAATCATTTAAATTAGTACAACTTGTTTTTAGTGGATTAATAAATGTCAAACGATTAAATATTGAATCATTTTTTATATTTGTACCAAGAATTTTTTCTCGAAGAGATATTTCATTAATTTGTTGATCAATAAAATTTCTGTTATCTTTTATTATATTTTCTGTTGAAAGATGTGAAGTTTGAGATTGATTATTATTATTAATTAATCGTGTTTGTTGTAATTGAAATGAATTATAATGATTTTCAAGACGTATTAGAAAAAATAAAAATGACAGTAAAAATGAGATACATGCAATGAACAAAACGAGATGAGTATAAAATGATGAAAACATAACTTATGTGGATATTTTTTATTTAATTTTTTCTTTTCTTTCTTCTTCTTCTTCTTCTGAATTTTATTCAAGTATGAATCAGTCTAGTTTGGTAGAAAAATATTAGCACACTACTTACTAATAGTAATACATAATTGAGAACAAATACAAAGTCAATGTTGTTTAGAAAAGATATAAACCTTGTAGGGGTTTGACACGGTTCACTAACTTTTTTTAATTTTGTCGTCGACAGTATAGTAGAAATAAAAAAAATTATTGCCTTGTATTGACAAAGAATGGTGATAATCAATAGACTCGTATGATTGTATATGAAGTACTTTGTCTTTAATATGTTATATATACACTGTAATATAATATGATTGATTGTTGTTTTTATTTATAACAAATTTACATATGAAAGTGGTTTTTGAAAGATTCTTTTAATTATCATTGAAAATGTGATCTTTTTAAATGAAAATTATCTTGTCAGTGTTGCCTTTCCGATACTATTAACTCTTTAATTGATCAATAATTATTAATGAAAAAATATGAAATGTATGATATTTTTTCTTTTATCAGTTTATATGATCACATCAATTTGTATATTTATATAGTCTACTTTATGCAACCATGTATACTTACATAATTATTTTTATATTTTCTGACTAATTAAAGGAAGATGTATTTCTTAGTTTTTTATATACTTTATTCTTCATATAATCATTAAAATGTTTCACGTTTGTTCAGATGTATTTTGCGAATATTTCTGTCACATTGTGATGTATGTACTTGATTGTTTTTCAAAAGATAGCCCTTGAAATTCTTCATGATACTGTACGAAAAGAGCTGTTCCAATGAATAACTATGGATTTATGTTCAATTAACATTACAATGCTTCAAAATGACCTACTTTCAATAGATTCATTTTCATATTAGAGATTTTGCGCCGCTATTTCCGACCGAATATAAAGAAACTAAATAGGCTATTTTGTGGCTCATCAAACGCTCGGTCGGTTCAGCGATTGACAATTTGTAACATATTGTCAATTAACTCGAACAAAATATTTTCTTTGTTTCTCTCTATTCACTTTCTGAAAATTTTCTGCTAGATTCACCAAAATTTTGTTTTTCTTATGTTAAATCGAAAATCATTACATATTGAAATTTATTACTAAGTCGAAGGAAGAGTTTTTCTTTATCGCTTATATAAGAGCAGAATATCGTAGTGTTTTCTGTAATGTTCGGGGTGTATAACAAGAATAACCGGTGGTTCCAACTTGTTTTTTTTGTAGAAGATTGACCGATGAAACCTCTAAATCTTATTTAAATATCTTCTTTTAGACTCTGTAAAAAAGAGTACATTTGAAAACAGTGAAAATTTGCATTAGAACAAGATTTCGTATCTGTTTTGCTTGACTGCTAAAGTTATAAAAATGCACATTTAAAAGTAAGCCATTTCAGAACATTGTAGTGTTAATCGGATATAACTCCATAGTTATTCATTAGAAGAGATCTTTTCATAAGGATTTGTGAACAGATGCATAAACTATCTTTTGAAAGATAATCCAATATATGTATGCGTCATAATTTGAAATAAATATTTGCAAAATATTGCGAGATCCATTTAATTCTGGACCACTCGTTAGATCAGTTTTGTCGAGCATTCGATTGCAAATTTCACTAAAAGACTCTCTACGATGAGTTTTGACGAAGATATTTGAAGAAAACTTATCCGGTCATTTATCTTGGTACACACGTTACATCTAGATTGTTAAGTTTTTTGAAAATAATCATAAGAATTTCACCAGATAAATCACTTAATTTAATCCATATGAATATTCCATGTTTATTTTTCACTTGCCTGCTCTTTTCATTCTATAAATGTCAATATTCATATCCACATGCTTATCTATTCTACTTGAACCATGTCGTCAATATAACCAATAGTACAATTTTTTTCTGGTTAGAATTGATAATAAATTGAAAGAATAAATGACATTCTTTGTTTATTCATTTATTTTATAGTACATATGAGCACCTATAGAAATCAGTTTATATTTAATATAAACTAAAATATAATTAACAAAAAATTTTTCTAATCATATGAAAAAGCAAATCTAGAAGTTACAGGATACACTCTAAAACATAGTTCATTCGAAATTTCATATTCATGTATAAGAGTATTTATTTATTAATATTTTCATATATTAGCATGTTACTGTCGAAAACTAGATTGATTATTTTTTTTATTACAAAACTTTTAAGAGATATCATTTAGCTTTTAAACAGAAACGCCTTCTAAGTTTGTCAGTTATTTCAAATTGCATATATGAAGTAGAAATCAATGATTTTAATATATAGAATGTTCGAAAAATCATTAGAATTAGAGAAATTTGAATATCTTTATCATTCTTGGACGAAAATGAGCTGAATTGTTTTCTGAAAATAGACAAGAGACAGAAGTTTTTGTCTATAAAGAAACAGTTCATTTACGATAATAAAATCAGCAAACATTTATTCACTATATAAGTGATCTACATACATATATTTGATACTCATAGCTATAGCCTGACGCTGCATAACGTTCTGTTATTTATTTATCAGGCAATGTCGGATGTCCCAAAAATCATGTCGTCTTGAGAAATGTGTATAATTCCATTATTAAATAAATTGAATCTATAATTTTTTTTTATTTGAAAATGGAGAGTATAGTCTTTTTTGTCGAATACAAATTTCATAATTACCTTGAAACAGTATTATCTTCATCTTCAACACAAAAAAGCAAGCATTTTACACGCTCTAAAAAGAAATTAAATAGTGCCTCTTTTTTAGTTTTTATTTCATTTCTTTGATTCTTTTAAATTTTAAATCAAGTATCTGTTTTTTTCTACATATCTAGTTTGAGATGTTTCTATAAACATGAATCAAACGATGCCAGATATGGTACTTGAGGAATTTAAGGAATTAATTTACTTTTATTACATGATCGGCCGTGGAAATTTTTTAGAAATATGGCGTTGTGTTCATCGTGCTAGTAAATGAAATTTTCTGATAGTCACTCTTTAAAAGAACCTGTTTATTGATCCAGACTATGTATTAGAAAAACTGGTAAAAATCGGATGTAAGTTTTGTATAAAACATTTCTCACAGTTTGCAGCTGCAAATCAAAATTTTGCTATTGAGTCTTTAACGACAAATATATTAGAAGTTTCAAGATATTAATGAAATTTATATATAATAAAAAAGATTTCATATTCTCCACTTTCAAATAAAAAAAGATACTAGATTCAACTTATTTATTAATGGAATTATACGCATTTCTTAAGTGGTCATGACTTTTAGCACATCCTGTACGACTGTTGAATTTATACGTGTGTATTATTATCTATACTAACGAATGACAGAATGAAATTAAACCGTTCTGGAATTAATATTTAAACTTTTGATCTAGTAGTGAGAGTTTTTGAACATATAGAAAATTACTCTAGACTATATGCTCCCAAAACCTTGTGTTTCATGAAAGCATGAACTAAAATAGTCTGATCCTAATCATATCATTACATTCGAAATTCAGATGATTTAAAGCCAACACTCATTCAAAACGAATACAAATTAGTTCAGCCTAGTTCATCTCAATTTCTGACAGTCCTGTCATGAGAATTTAAAAATGAAGACTGTTTCCGCACATAATTTCATTCCATTAGTATTCAGAAGTCTAGAAAAAGAAAATGACATAGATTTTGAAAGTCATATCTCTGAATGCTTCCACACTTCGAAAAAATTCAGTAGTGTCAATATCTACCATTTTTCGAAATGTCTGTAATCTCTAAAATTTTTGAATATACTTATCTTTATATTTATCTGTCCCTGGAAAATAAATACAAATTCTGCAATTCCCTTCTTCATAACTCGGAGCATATCTCACTTACTGTATTCGGGCTTCGGCACCATCAAATATAGTATGACTTTGAATAAATCAGAAAGACCTTCTATCCAAATATACAGCTAAGAAAACTGTCCTCGGACAGCACTCTACACTAAAATGCATTCGTAAAACAAAGCATTATGGTGAAATTCTATAACGATTAACAATGGCACATGGATATATCACTAAATTGTACATTCATTTTGTTTATGTTAATAAATTCTTGCTCGATTCATACGATTTTTTATTTCTGATAATATCGAATGATCAAACAGTAATTTGACAGAAAATATTCGTTCAATTCACAGTTGGTTAAAATACATCTGCATAGATTAGAAAACATAGAATGAAAATCAAAATTTTGTTGTCTTTCCAAATATAAGTTCAAAATCGTTTTAGAAGTTAAGAGCGAATCTTTTATAAGCTTCAAACTTAGATTTGGATGGATGACATTGACAGTTTTTACAGTAATAATTTCCTTTATTATATAGAATTAGCAATGTAATTATTCTCTACAAAGTGAGATAAGGACGAATATTTTAAGAATAATCATTTCAGAATGGTCGAGCTCATTTTATAAATCTATTTTCCATTGAAATTGGGAAAAATACTTCTACACAATCAACTGATAACTGCTAAATTAGAAGTCATCAAAAATTTTGAACTCATATTCTATAAATAAACAAATTCTCATTCTGATTCAGTGTTTTCAAATTACTATAGATTCATTCAATAAGTTCAAAAATGAAAGAACGTTTTGTCAATATATTCAACTATATATAACAATACTGCTGCTTTATTTAATAACATACTATCAAGATGCAGTTACATGATAAGCACGTAATCGATAGTAAGAAGGATAATGTTTCGAACAAAAAAAATTGAGTTATATCTACGAAAATGATGTATTTATATTAGTTAGTTTTTTTATGGAGCACAACTCGGATGTATGCTCTTGATGATTTATCAACCGATATTTATATCATTCACAGGTCAGCGTTATAAATCTATGAATGATGATCAACACTTTCTTTTAGATTATATTAAAACAATGCTATAAATAATGCATTATATTTTAATAGGTATTCGTATCAAACAGTGAGTCATTGATTGTCCTTTTTCTCAACTACATGTGCGTCAGATCAATGAATCAATCGAAAGAGCATATTCATTACCTACATAGCTCTTTCATATGCATTTGACTATTAAATACTTGTTTTACGTGATTCAATGAGAATTTGTGAGAGTTACATATCTGGTTTTCTAAGTGAACCGCATATGTAATGTAAAATGGAATTCTAACAAATGTGTTAAATAGCATAAAACGAGGTTTTCATTAATATAAGTTCATATAAAAAAAAGGCGCATTTGAAAAGCGTAGAATAATTGAAATCATCCGGACAGGACGATATGAAATTGTCATATACCTAGTATGAACTATTGATAGGTAAGTGTTATCGCGAACGTATAAAATCATTTTGTCCTCAACGTACTAATTACCGATTCTAATGTAAATCAAAAGACCATATCAATTGAATAGTTTGTTGATTTTTCTTTCTTATCAACATCAGTTTTATCTTTCCTGGTACTAAGTAATCTTTGTTAATTAAAGAAAAAAACAAAATTTTCATAAAGTATTAGAATTTTCTTGTATTTATCTTTTATTTCTTTTCAATAACTGAACAACACACAACATATATATGATAATCATGAAATACAAGAAAAAATAGAAGGGCATGCACTGCAGCTGAATTAGATATAATAATAAATGAAGAAAAAGGAAAACAAATAAGATCTTTTCGAAAAAGAATGAATAAAACAAGAAAAGAAAAACATCTAATCATAAGCTATCATCATTTCCAGCTTACGAATTTATACATGAATTAGTTTCTTTTTATTCTCTATTTTCATTTAACTGATCACTGTAAATGAATGTCCCTAGAATAAAAAAAATAAATCATAAATATAAAAATAAATTTTTATTTATTTATATTTACCATCCAATGTGCAACAAGCAAGGCTGCAAGAAAACTTAAAAATTGAGCAATAGCCATAAGAGTAAATGAATATCCTGTAGCTTTTTGTATACTCATATATGAATAAAGTGATGCAGCAATAAGAATACCACTTGTAAAAAGTAATGTGACTGCTATAACACCGCAAAGACGGGCTAAATTATTGCTAGCATCTGATTTATTTCTTGCTAAACCACTGAAAATAGCTAAAAGTGCTGCAACACCAATGGCAATTAAAGCCTAAATATTAAATTAAATAAAATCATTTTATTTTTAAATTAATTTTCTATTCATACTGCAATAGCTAAAGCTGCTGGTCGTCCACCACTTGTTCCTTTACAAACATCACCTACACAATCTTTCCAAAGACCTTAAATATAATTTTAAATTAAAAAAAAAATTTATATCGAGTATTAATCATTTACCTGCATGAATACTAAGATTAGTTGACACCCAGTAATTTGTTGAAATACCAATAATTGATAAAACAACAGCAGCAATAGCAATAAGTGCACCAATAAATGGAAAAACTCGAAGAGCAGTCATTATTATTTCAAGTAGTTTGTTAAATGTTAATAGAAATAAATGAATCTAAAATATGAAGTAGAACAGCGTCGAATAATGATATGTGAAAAATGATTCCATCGTTTCTCTTCTCTTTACATCAGATAAATAGAATCGAGCGAAAGAAACAGAGAGCGAGAGAGAGAGAGAGAGAGAAACAGAGAAACAGAGAGAAAAAATATGAATCGTCCAATTTGGACCAGCGTACTTCCAATTTTCAGTTGAAATAATAGTATTTGTACTGGCTGTTGTATATAAGAAAAAAGAAAAATATATTCACTCTCTTTCTTTCTTTCAAAGATACAAAATAACACCATTTGTGGATAGATACCAAGGGTTCGTCGTCGGAATGAATGTAGCATGTATAAAGAATATGAAGATTTGTCTTTGTGTATTTTATTCGAAATAAAAATATATTTACGCATACTTTCTCTCCCTTCTAACATAACTATCTTAGACGTGACAAGATACTGAATAGAATGATTCGATAATATACATGATTAAAAAAGAAAAATAAAAACGAAATGGTATGTTCGAAAGAAATATTAAAAAGAAAACTTTGTTTGCTCATATTCAAAATGATTCATTGTAATGGAAAATACTAATGAATAAAACGAAGACATATGTGATTATATCATATGAATACATATGTTTGCAATGTGTGAAAAGAACATACGATGTAACTTATCTTCTCAGATTGTCTTTCAATTCTTTATTTCTTCGTTGTACACAATACTAATTGAATCACAATTTACTATTGAAAAAATGAAACATTATATATATAATTGATATTTTCTTCCTTTTGTTCTTATTGCACATTCTTTTTATTCATCATCATTCATAAGAAGATGACTATGATGTTGTTGATTCAACTCTTAGACATTCATATAATAATTACAATATTTATCTATGAGTAATGTACAAGAAAAATATATCGATATAAGTTGAAATTTTATTCACGAATAGTTGCACTAATGTAAGATGCAATGCGAAAGTTCGAATTCAAACAATCTTCAAAACATACAGTTATAGGTTTGTTAAAGATGTTAATATCAATTTCAATACTATTAAATATATGCTACTTATTATGATTATGAGGGATAAGGCTAGATTTTTAGAATACTAAACATTAGTGCCACAAAATAATTGGCAAATGCTTTATAATTATCGTTTTTTCAAGAGACACATTTTAAAAATATATTTACAAATTATAATCATGGTTTCTATCAGGCTGTTTTCATAATCATACAGATAACACCAAAATTAACTATTTCCACCAGAACAACGGGTGGCCTAGAATAAATGGACCTCATAGTATTTTAGAAATTTCTTACTTATTTTTTTCTTACGATCAAGAAAATTTCCTTACCAAAAGATGGAGCTTGAAATTCTCTACAAAACTGTATACTTTTAAAATGGTGGCCTACTTTAAAAATATTTGGAAAAAAATGAAAAGTAACAACATATACAAATCATGCAAAAAGGTATAGCTTTTCATGCTGTACAATTTACATAAGGTCGATTATTTAATAATTGCATGTTGTGTTCTCAAAATGGACATAACTTTGAGCAATCAAAATTCAGCCACATAAAAAGGAAAGCTTTTTAAGTGCACAATGATTTTGATTTTTCATATTCCATCTTGATATCGCCTTATATGCTTCATTAAAAATAAATAAAATACGCCATAAGATGTAGCATGAAAAGCTCTATCATCTGGTAAAAACAGGCTTTTAATTGTAAGAATAGATAAGTAAGAAATCTCGAAAATACTATGACGTTCATTTATTCTGAACCACCAGTTAGGAAAAATGACTTTTTCTTTGTTTTCTAAATGAATATGAAAACACTCACAAAGCTACCGCAGTTAAGTTGATTAAACATGTTTTTCGAACTATATAGGTCACAGAAAGATGATGGTTATAGATGTAAAATTAAAAGCATTTAATCTTTTCGAAAATAGATTATGTGCACAAATTCCTTGGAACTGCGAAAGTTGGTCATCAATAATCTGGACAATACGAAAATTCGTGAATACACAAACTGATTGTGATAAAAATTGATCGATAGTTTTATAATAAAAGAACAAAATGTTCGATCAATATTTACAAGATGTGTAGACCTCCGAGTCATCAGTGAATTGATATCTGCGATATGCTCTCCTATTATTCAATATCAATACTATTACAATTTATGTTTATAAATATTACAAAAATGATTATTTTGTTTATATGTAATCTCACTGAATTGAATAGTTAGTAAAATTGATATTAATTATCTTAATATTTTAAATAGAGATATTGATAAATGTGTCTACCATTGGATTATAATTTATTTAATCCATTCATACAAATAACAAGTATAACAAAACAAAAAACAAAGATAAATTATTCATCATTATCTGATGATGATTCTTCCATATTTTCATCATCTTGTTTTGAAGAATCTTTTTGTATTTTCTTTTTCTTGTCTTGTTTTCGTTGAACATTTTCTTCTTGTTCACGTTTTCTTTGTTCTTTAAGTCGTTTTTTATCTGTATTACGTTTACGTAATTCATTTATTTCTTCTGGTGTTTTAGAAACATGTGTATGATAAAGAACTTCACCATCACATAAACCTTCTTCAATTTTAATTAATTCAAGTGTCATTCGTGGTCCAATTTCAGTTAAACGTATAGCACTTTGATTAGATTTTAAATTTCCACGACTACGTAATTGTTGAGAAAGAATTATTTCATTTTCATCATTATTACCCGTACTTTCATCTTCACTTTCTGATGCATTACCTTCTCTTAAAAAAATATTTTTTATTTAAATAATTTATTTATTAAATTAAATATATACCTGTACATAAAATCACTAATATCATTAAATTTTGACAGATCAGGTACTTTGCCTTGTAATAATTTTTTTGCTGCTCGACTAATACCAGTTGGTGCAATTTTAATATTACTAAAATTATACAAAATATAATTAATAAGTTTATTAATTAATAACTTACTAATGTCGAAATTCAATTAATCCATTTACAGGATCAAGTGAAAGTAATACACATCGTTTTATTGTACTTAAATCAACCTAATTTTTCAAAAAAATTTTTTTTTTTTGTATTTAGTTCTTAATAAAAATTCAGAATTTACTGTTGCAACATTTATTGATGGAAACATATTTTGAAACATAGTTGCTATAAGTTTAATATGTATTGAATCATCTTGAAAACCATTCATAACAAGTAAAGGTGCATATTCAAATTGTTTTGGAAATGTTTGAGGACGTTTTAATGCTGAAACAATATCCCGACTATGTGTAAAACGACAAATACGAAAATTTAATGTAGGACCACGTGGTACACGCATTAAACGCATATAAGTTGATAATTGAGTTTTAGAAAATGTCATTAAATGTGTTACATGAAAATGACTTGATATAGAAATAAAATCTTTTAATGCATTTTTACGACTAACCTAAAATATATAATAAAAAAAAAATCCTGTAGAATAATGTTTATTTTCATGAAAAATCGGTAATTGTGAGAACTTGGTATTCCGATCAAATTTTAAAGGAAAAAAGAAGCATCCATTGGAAGTTGTACTAAACGACTTTTCATTAATTCAAAAATTATTGTAGTAACTTAGATAGCCTTTATTTTAAGTATTTATAGAAAATGTTTGGAATTTCGAACATATAAATTATAAATTGATAATTAAGAACAATGATTTAATGGAAGCATTTAGACTGAAATAGATAAGGAATGTATATAATGCTCTTTAATTAGCGAAATAATTTCTTTCTGGATAAATCTCAAGACACATTAATCTAACTATATAATGGAATATCAATCTAATTCATAAAAAAATTCTGATATTCACTGATAAATAAAATCTGTGATCATTAATAAAATATCGTTTGATTTTGATACAGTTAATGAAATCTATATTTGTATTTCATTAAAAACACTTACTTTAAGATTTGGTGCTGTAAACGGTTCCATTACTCGACGCATATCTTTAATAAGTTCTTTAACATTATTTCCAACTATATTTAATAAGATAAAAGAATTTTAAATTCAAAGAATATTTCTGTATATGATTTGTACGTACTAGTTGCGCCTCGTTTAAAAACAAGTACATGTGGTGCTCGTTTAGCTTCTTCACTTTCGAAATTTGGTGGTAATTTTCGACGAGCATTACGAGCGGCACGACCCTTTATAAAGTAAATTAATATTATATCAATTAAATATTAGTTTCTTTTTTAAGTAACTTACTCGTTGTTTTCGACCCATTTTTTTTTTCGAGAGAGAGAAAAATAATCTAAATAAGAACCCTGATTTTCTTTTTTTTTTCTATTTATACAAGTAATCTTTTTCCTGTTTATTTCTTCTTTTAGACAAAAAAAAAAATTCATACACACACACACACATATGTCTTCTAAAAAACTACGCAAATTATAAACTGCGCAATCCTTAGCTTTGCTTGTTTGTTTGTTTTTCTCGTTTATGTCAAAGTAAAGTAGACAAAATGGGAAAGAGAATACGGAGAGCCAAAAAATACTGGCTGTTCTGTTAATCGTTCAAAAAGAAAAAAGAAAAGAAATTTTTGTATCAACAATAACACACATACAGTTAAAAAATAGTTCTCATGCAAGCATAGACACACACAAACACTCACACACCGGAGTTTTACAAAAGAATATGGATGGATTAATCAATTCCAGCAAGTGCTGCTTGTGATGATGATGATTGATTATGATTATCATTTATTTCCATTAATTCACTTGTTGATGTATCATTGTTTGATGTTGTTATTGTTTGTTGAAGAAGTGATTGAGCTTGTTCTAATGTAAATTGTGCACTACGTGTACGTTGAAATGAACGTGTATCAGTATCTTCATTTGATATATTTTGTGCTGGTGACCATTGCCAAGATGTTTGCATTTGTTGTTTAAGCCAATTTATAGCAAATTCCCATCGATTTGTAGTTGAAGAAAAATAATCTTTACTTGCATTACTTCTATTTAAAATAAAAATTGATTTTATATTAATTTAAAATATAAAAAAAAATAATTTTATTTTTACTTATTAGATAGATTAATCAGAAATTTAACTGCTTGATAAGCTCGTCGTTGTTCTGTTTCAATACTTGTTTGAATGAATGAATAAAGTCCGATATAAGTTTGACTATTATCACCGTTACCAGATTCATTTATACCTTCGAATGTTAACTGAAGACGTTTTGTTTGTAATGAATCTTCGATTAACTAAATAAATATATATTTATTATTTTTTTTCCGAAATTAACGAATAATATTTCTTTATTAAAAGAA
This sequence comes from Macrotrachela quadricornifera, assembly GCA_022393335.1. NCBI lineage: Eukaryota > Metazoa > Rotifera > Eurotatoria > Philodinida > Philodinidae > Macrotrachela > Macrotrachela quadricornifera. The sequence goes on along the minus strand of JAJEKB010021399.1, from coordinate 63,458 downwards.
GTTGTTTACACAATGAACTTTCAATTATCAAGCATATTTTCAAGCCATCAATCGAAGATTCACAAACTGCAGAAGACTGAGATCAATAATATGTATTATAGCCCAGCCTCTGGTACGATTTTCTAGCAGTTTCTACGAAAAAAACTCACTTTTGTACTTTTTCCTTATTTTTCATACAAAAACATTTTTCTGCCAATTAGAAAATTAAATAAAAATACTTCAGAAATTAATATTAGTGAAACTTATAATATATGATTTAATGCATCTTAATCTCCTCTTTCCAATGGTGAAAACTGTAGTTCTCTATCTTGTTTCTATCAAAAGTTGTGTAAAAAAAATACTCATTCTCCTTTTTTAGATGAGTGCCAATGTTGTCGTGATGTGTGCAAACAAAACAGATGTTACCGAAATGTTGTTCTTATTCAATTAGTTCAAATATGATCAAATAGCATAAAAAATCTTCGCATTCTTTTCTCTACCATACTATATAGAAACAAAATTTCTTGAAGCTTACTATACGGCTAAGAAACATCAGGTTACGAACTTTTGGTATACCCTAAGTACCTAACTATGAATTTTATAATATCATCTGAGGATAAATATCGAATATTAAATAATTTATCAATAGTTCATAAAATAATCTTGGATTTTCATTCTACATGTAATGTTTATACATTTCAATTTATATATGATATAGTTTCATTAATCATATGACTAATGACCCATACTAACCCTCAAATAAAGACTCTTGACTTTTACATGTGAGATTTTCAAAGTTTTTTTTAATAGTTCTTCCTATCAAGACTTAATTTAAATTCGAGTATAATATTTACGAGGGAATCGTTAAAATCTTGTTTATATGTGATACAACTTCCAATCAGATCGGTTATACTTAGGCGCAGGCTCAATTCATCCTCAACCATTCTTTCTTCGAAAATCATAAAACTTTTATACTATTCATAAGTGGAGTATAACGTAGAATGATATTATTAGGGTTATCGAAACTTCATCAATGGTGAAATTTCTGAATTTCTATTATTAATCACTTAAAGAATTGATCTATTTTAAAAAACTTACTAAAATATGACTAAGAAATTTAAATAATGATTTTAAATCATTTGTATGTGCTTGTGATATTGATTGTAAAATAATTTTAATAAGTTGTTCAGAAAAAATTTCATTATTTAATGCTAATGTTTCCATTAATTCAATTGTATGTGTTAATTGTAATGGTGAAATTTCTTGAAAAGCATACGAAATTTCTTTTAAATATCTATTTGTCCATTTTCCTTGAAAATAAATATTCATTTGAGTTTTTAATTGTATTTGTTGTTGATTAATTAAATCTTTTGTAAAATAACAAGATAATGTTAATATTGAAATAATTTCATGTATAATACCAAATTCTTTTGCTTGTCCAGAATTCCATCGTCTTATATCAATATTATCACCTAATAAAAAATTCATTAAACGATTAAATGTATTTAATTCTAATAAATAATCAATAGAATTTTTATTCATTTTAATATATGAATAAATTAATTGAAAATAATCTTGTGAATGTTTTATTTGTTCAACAACAGATTTATCTAATAAAATAATTAATTGTTCAATAAATTGTTTCATTAATAATAATAAATTATTTTCAATACTAATAATTAATGTTTCATGATTATCATTTAAATTTGTTTCTTTAAATAATTGTTGATTTTTTTCAATAATATGTAAATATGTTTTTTCTAAAACTTGTTCACATATTTGTTCAAACATATGACGTATATCATCAATAGGACAATCAAGTAAATATAATTTTAAACCATTTTCTTTTCTTTCAAATAATAAATTATAAAAAATTAAACATGATGTTTGATTTTTTTGAAATATACGTGATAAATATTCTAACCATTGTTGAAAACAATCTTTACGTAAACGACGATGTGTTCGTAAATGTGTATTAAATAAAAAATTTAATGATAATTTTGTACATAAATCATATGATGTTTCATCATTATCATCTTCAATTAATTCCATATCAAATGGAATATTTATATCATCAAAACATATATTTGATAATTTATATATAAATTGAAAATAATCATTACAATATGTATCACGATTTTTTAAAAATTCAAGATTTTCATCTTTAACACAAGCTAATACACGTGATGGTATTAATGGTTTTTCAATTTTAAATAAATCACTATTTTCACTTCGAACAACTAAATCAGCTAATTGTGATAATGAATCACGTTGATTTGTACGATGATGTACACGTACAGCGGTACCAGGTATATGACGAGATGAACGATTTGTATTTGGTGATGATGGTATAGCTGGTAATGGTGGTGGAAGTAATTTTGATGGTTCAATACATTGATATATAAGCATATATGCATTCCAAAAACGTGTACGTTCTTCAGTAGAATTATTATTATTATCTTTTTGTACACGAAATGTTCCACCAAAACATTCTTCTTCAAGCATTTGTTCAGTTAATTGAATTTCTTCAACTGTTGTATCATTAAAACGATACCATTGATTTGTATTATTTGAATGACGACGACGAATATCTTTTATAAATGAATAATAATGACCAGCATTAGCTTGACCAGAATGTATAACAATACCAATTAATTCATAATTTATTGTTGGCATAGTATTTAATGATGATGTTGAACGAGGTAAAGATTTATTATCACCTAAATTTAAATTTATATAATTAAGAATTAAATTAAATTTTCATAGAAAAAATCATATAATTAGCTTTTTGACTAAATTAAATTCCTTCCTTCCCTCTTACAACTATAGATTATAATCTTCCAGTGATTTTATGCAAACTACCATTTATTTCCTAATATTTTTACGAAAAACCTTTATATCACATTGTTCTGTCTGACTTCACTCACGAATGGTCATGATGGCTGCTGCTGCCATGGCAGTGCGGCAACAGTATAGGTAATGTTGGACACGTTGCCGTAGAGTTTCTGTTTTTATTACTGCAGCATGTTAGCTGTGTTCTTTTGGTATAATGGCGCGGCGGAAGGCAATCTTCAACTGCAACATACATCTCTTGTTTGGCTTAAATATTAAACCTGTATTTGATCGAAAAACAAAAAAAAATGGAAGAACACTATACGAGAATAATAGGGACGATAATGAAGGTAAAGATGAGCTCTTAGATAATTTCATATGAGTTTAGCAGCTTTATTATTAGGTAGTCGAAGCTTTCTTTCGATGCTATTCAGTATGATTTTTCCTTTTTCTTTTTGAAAAGAATTCAATTTGGTTGTAGTCTAAACATTTTCTCGAATTTTGTTATATTGAGTTGTTCGCTAATTCGGTGTGTTGTATCTTCATTTGCTCGATTTGTCATTTTCTCCTATAAATAACTAGCAGAGAGTACTAATCATATTCTCGATCGATTGTACTTTCTTTTCATTTCCCTCTAATTTATCATATGCCTTGTGAATAATCTCAAAAATCTGAATGCTTTTATATAAATTTTAGTAATGAAAATAAAAAAGACTTCTATTAACCTGTTGTTGTTGATGAATTAATTATTGAATCATTATTTGTATTATTAGATAAATCATCATGTTCAACAAAACTTTCACGTTTATTAACACCATCCACTGTATATGGTTCCATATTAAGTATTAAAGGAAATTTAAAATAATCATCAAATTTTAATGCACGATTATTTTCCCAATCAAATCCGAAACGTTTCATTTGAATACATAATAATGGTGGTAATTTTTTAATACATAATCTTTTAATTGTTGTTCGTTTTTCTTGACATTTAGCACAAAAATACTAATTGAAAAAAAAAATAAATAAAAAAAGGAAAATTTAGTTTTTTTTTTTCTTAAAACTTACTGCATTATTTCCATCAAGTACTTCACCTTTAACAAATTGATTTAATGATTCATTAAGTGAATCAACTTTAACAGCAACATTTAATGCCATAAATCTTTCTTCACCTTCATAACGATGGCGACAACCATTTGTACATATCATTTGATTACAAAAAATTCCTTCAAATTGTTTACGAAATATTTCTTCTTGTTTCATACTTTTTAAATATTCATCTATTTGATCAGTCATTGCTGTAAAAAAATCAAATGCATCTTGTTGTTCACGAATATTTATTTCTTGTCCCCATAAACGAAATACTTTCCATAATGCTTCAGGTGAATAATATTGCATTTTACTTTCCATTAAATGACCAAAAACTTGTTGAAGTTGATAAAACAAACTTGAATCACCAGTTTTATTTGGTCCATTTGTATTTTCAAGATCATCATGAACACTTAAAATATGTTCAGATATTTGAGGTAACATATATAATTGTTGAAGAATTGAATTCATATAACAAGTTGCACCACCTAGCAAGAAAAAGACAAATATGTAATATTATGGATTATGATGTAAATCTCAAAGATTTTAAACATGGTACGAAATTTACTGCGAATAAGTTCTAACCTCGTGTCTATTCATTCTTCTTTTTATTTTCCAACTACATCTGTAAAAAAACAAACAAACTTTAGCTCATTTCATTCTTAAAAAGCATCAAACTTTTCGCAAAATAACTTATAGAAATTTCGAAATATAAAACTTTTGTAAATAAATGTATTTTCATATAGAGAAAAATAAGATATAATATGCATAAAAACATGGAATCAAAAAAAAACATAATGTTATAAAATGTACATTTACATCTTATTCGATTAATTTTACATTTCCTATGAATAATAAAGAGTTCAGTTTATCAAAATAATATGTTCTACATACCATTATAAAGACCAACTAATCCACAAGGTGCACGTGGATTAACTTGTGGCATAAACTAAAATATTCAAAAATTAATAATAATTTTTCTAACGAACAAAAAAAAAAGCATCTTACCTCCCATTCTGTTTGTTTTTCTAATAAAGGTCTATGATGAAGATTAATAAGATCTTCTACAACAATTTTTAAATTTGTACGACAATTTCGAACTAATTCAACAAGTACATCATATGCAGCTAATCGACTTTCACTTGTTGAACATTTTGGTTCAGGTACAGAATCATCCAATGAATCATTTTCATTATTTGTTGGTAATAATGTTAATGACATACTTTTTGATGCTGGAAATAAAAATTGATCAATAAGTAAACGTATAAAATCAAAACCAAATTCAGTTTTATTTATATTTTCACATGTTAATAATGTACGAATAAATCTTAAATGACCAATAAATAAAATATTATCAATTGCACGTAATTCATTTGATGTTGTTGATACAGTATATGTTGATAACCAATTAAGTTCATCAATTAAAATTTGTTTTGCATTTATATCAAGAATTGTTTGCATTTGTTTTGTTAAATTTTCCGTTAATTGACAACGTAAATCAAAATATTCAATTGATTGTGATAATAATTTTATATTTGTACCTCGAGTACCAGCACTTGATGATGACCATAATGGTAATCGAGCTTTTAATAATATTTTATGAATAATAGTACGTATATCACATGTTGACATTTCAATTTTACATAAACGAATTATATTACGTAATGCACATTGACGAACTTCACGTGATGTTGTACTAATTAAGATTTCCAAAAGAAAATCAGCAAAAAATGGTTGAACAAGAAAAGTAGCTAAAATTATGGAATATTTAATGATTTATAAAACTATGGATTAATCTTAATCGTTTGGTTACGGAGAACGTATATATATAGACTGAACTTTTTACAGATTATGAATTTTACAAACCTCTACCGTTTCTAAAGTCGAAGCTTGTTCTCTCATTTCCTTAAGTTTTTTATGTTAGGTACGATTATATGATACCACTGTGGATGTATATAAAGTGCGAAACAAGGAATTGTGTATCTCGAAATCTCTAAGAATTAATAGTCTGTCCATATTCAAAATTCCTTAACGGCTCATCAAATTGGACAGAAACCTATATAATTGTACAGAGTTTCAGAATTACTAGTGCCTGATGAAGTGGTGGCGGTAGTTACATCTGAAGTTTTAATCTTGCAAAGAATGATTCTACAAGATTCCAAGTCAATTTAGCCATAGTACTATCAAGCAGGGTCATTTTAGATCTCACTCTACGTTCTCAGCCATTATAAGGGCTGGAAATCTGAAAATTTCTGTGCACATACTCTGTCAGGAATGTAGGTTAGTAGCACGAATCGTAAATTCATCGAATGAAATCTTGAAAAATTTAGAAGAAAAAACCACAAGTTTTACTTCGGTGTTGGCATTATAGCGAAATTAATGTTGCTGTTTATTTTTGGTGACAAAGCTAATCTTTATGAGCTCATTAGCTCGAATATGGAAGACCTTGGATCCGCGTCCGCTGATTTGATAATCATTAATGTGCTATTTCTCTGTATCGTTAGATCCGTTTTTGAAACTTCTAGGAAACAACGCCAAACCGTAATGGAAGCTTCTCTACATGTTCGATATTGATTCATTGAAGTATCATTGAGCTATGCGTTCCTAAAGAGTAGTAGGTTGTTTTTTTGCGTACTGATCGTTGCAATGCAACGGTTCCAGTTCTTAGCCAGATTCGTGAACCTCAATGAAATTTATATGACCGATAACTGAAATATAGTGCTAGATATTAATGAGTTAGCCAATCCAAATGGTTGTTTCTTTCCAAAGTTATGAATCTTGGAGCAAAAACAGTACCATCTATAATAATTTCCTTCCTACTCAAGCAATACTGATGCAGCTCATGCTTCTGATTTACATACCTGATGGAGTGTCCGCACAGAAATTTTCAGATCTCCAGCTCTTATAATGGTGGAGATCTTAGAGTAGGACCAAAGTGACTTCGGTTAGTAGTACTAGGGTTAAATTATTGTATTTCGATTTTGAATAGATTTTTATGGTGTATAAGGCATTACTCTAATTTTAAAAATCTAAATATATCTTATGTTGAAAAGATTTATTTCTTTTCTCATCCTATCAAAAAACAAAACATTCGATATATAATTCTTTATATCTTCATACATACCAATAAATTCTGGTCTTTTTTCGAAACAAAATATAATAACATCAATAATTTTTTCAGCTATTTCACTATCCAATGGTAAAATTGAATCTTTTTTAACACATATCCCAAATTGTACTATCTTTTGTACATTATTATTAGTATTATTATTCATTGATGATTCATTTGATATAGAATTTTTACTACTATTTCGACTAAATATGTTATTATTTATTTGTTGTAATAAAGCATGACGATCTAATTTAACTTGTTCTTTTATTGTTAAAATTTGTTCTTGTAAACGTATATTTCCTGCAGCTGCTGCCCAACATAAAAATATTAATTGTTTTATTTGTTCAATAAATTCTTCAAATTGTAAATGTTCAACAGTTGCTTGAAAATCAAAATCAATTGTATCCATAACATTATCATTATTAAGTACAGCTATTGGTGATGATGGTCTTGATGATAAAATATCTTCTTGTTGATTATTTCCACATAATAATAATTGTATTAATTGTAAAATAAGTATTGTCATTTCTTGACATAATAAATATTGATATTCATCATGTATAAAATGATTTAATGATTGAAGTAATTTAAAAAGAAATTCTACACCTGAATGTTCAATAAAATCTTGTCGAAATAATTTTGAACTTTGTTTTATACCAATATTATTTGATAATGGAGATATTTTACTTGATAAAATTTCTAAATTATATAAAATTTTTATTAAACTACATTCATCAAAATTAAAAACATGTTCAATAGCTTGTTTGGGATTAATTTGTTGATTAGTTGAATTTTCTGTTGATTGTCGTCGTTCATTTGTACATATATTTGCTGCACGTATTGATATTAAATCAAGTAAATCAACGATACGTATATCAGATGGCATTAAACGAAGAAGATTTCGTATACGATTATGAATATTTTTATTATTTAAATAGGATAATTTATATAAAACATCATAGACTTTTGGATTTTCTGCCATCATATTTGATGGTGTTAAACGTGTTAAATTATCATTATCTATATTATGTGAATTATGTGATAAATATAAACGTACTGGTTCAGTATTATTTGGCTTTGTTGGTTGATTATATGTATTTCCTAAAATTTTTATATAAACTGTTGAACCAGGTGTTATATGAACTTGATATAAATATTTTGAATTTAACCATGAACCAAGAACAGTAGTATTTGCTGATGTTGGTGATGATGATGGTGAAGAAGATGAGGAATTATTTGATGGTAATGCAATAGCATTATTAATAGGATTTAAATGTTCATAGGATTGAGGTAATGGACGAGTATTTTGTATTGATATATGAATATCATGTGATGGAACTTTATAATGTAATCCAAGACGTGTACGTAACATTTCAAGTGTATCATTTGAATGAACAATTGCAATATCATATGCACAATTTGTTTTACCTAATTCTCCGAGAATAATTTTTATTTGATATTCTAAACCATGAAATGATGTTATATGAGCTGTTGGTGAATGTTCATGTTCAACAAGATGAATATATTCTTCTGTTATCATTAGTAAACGTTCAATTTTTTGTAACCATAATGTATGATCAATTTTAAGTAATGAATTATCTAAAATTGTTGATTGATGTTCTGGTGTTATTAATTGTTCACCATAAATTTTTAAAGATTTATAATATTGTTCTGTTGTTGATGTTAATGGTGTTGAAGGAGGAATAGCAGAATTAAGTAGAGAACTCAAACGTGTATAAACTTCTTTAAGAAAACATTCATGAAGTGATTGAGCTGTTGGACGACGTATACGACTTGGTTGTTTTGTATAATATAAATCAAGTAGAAAACGTGTTGCATCATTAGCAAGATTATCATCACCAACACATAAAATTATATTCCATAATTCATCAATACATTGATATTCTAACATTTCATTCTATTATGAAAAATAGATATATTTTATTTTATACTTCAAATAAACTATCGAAAATAAATAGAAATATGAATATATAATGTACAGATCACAAGACTTGTTCTACAGTGAATATGTTTATATTTTTGCTCATCTCTATTAGTTTATTTGGAGTATAAATCAAATAATTACGCAAATAATGATTTATCTAGCCCATATAAAGGACAGAAAAAAGTAGCGAGAGAGAGACTTTCACCTGTAGCTGATAAGGACTGTAAGAAACGGACAATAGAAGCTGTAAAAATTCGATTCAAAACTTGCATTCGTTATTTTCTTCGAAGACCTATATGAATTGCATAGCACATAATATTGACCGATGTTGAAATTGATAATTGTTTTTGCTATTAGATGTTAGAATTACTAAGAAAGATTATATCATCTAATAATTTATTATTTGAAATATCTACTTGAATAGTTGCAATTCATATAGACGGTTGGATTGGAGAGTACTTCTTGTTTATATACAACTTAATTCATATTCAGGCTTAGAGGATATAAAACAATCTATAGAGTTCACCTTTCTTTAGTTAACTGTAACAAAATATTTCTTAATATGAGTTTATGATTCTGAAATTTTCTGATCTTACTCAAATTTCTATTAACTATTGTATTATTTCTAATACTCATTGTTATATTTTCTAATGAAAAAAGAATATGTTTTTCAGATTCCTTATATAATCTTACATTTGATGATGTTGATACATGAGAATTATAATTAGAATTTCTTGATTGACTCCATCGTTCTAAATTGCACCGTTCAAAATATAATTTAAAGCAAGCATATCCTAATTTTAAAATACAAAATTACATATAATTATTTTTTATATAATCAATTTTTTTTTGTATTAAACCTTTAGGTGATAAATGAATTGGATCAAGTTTTGATACACGTTTTTCAAATAAAGCTATTTGTGATTCACGATTAAGATCTTCTACACATGTTATAAACCAATTTAAACCAAGTTCACGATCAAATGTACTTGCATTTTCATTTGTTATTAATGTATCCCATAATTCTTCACTACGTTTTAATATTAAATAAAGATTACCTTTTTTTAATAAAAATGATAATAAATCTAAATGACTTTTAATTGATTCTTCATGTGTAAAACGACCATCAACTAATGTATCAATAGTAACATGTCCATGTGTTTTTTTCCAAACATCTAATTGACATGTTGATAAACTTTGTATTAATGCTGATATTAAATCATGTTTATTAACTAATACTGATATAAGATCTTGATCTGAACGTTTAAATGTATTTGTTGAATCATGACGTAATAATTCATATAAATGTTTTATAGCTGGTACAAGCCAACCTTGTTTACGTTGTAAATCAGTCATACATTTAAGACAATAATCACGTTTAAGTGAATCATATGGTGAACGACCTTCACTAAATACTCGTAAATGACAATGTAGAAGATGATCAAGCATTGAACGACTCAAACGATCTTCATGTGCCATATCCCAAAGAATTTCTAAAACACGTGCAGCAGAATCTTTTGGACATTCTCGACCAATAGCACCAAGTAATTCAATAAGTTTTTCTTGTATAAGGATTGTTTCAGTCTTCCATGACTATATGAACAAAATAAAATATATGTATATCCGTAATTAATTACAAAAAAAAATAATGATCTTACATTATAAATAAAAGTAATAAGATGATTAAGTTGTTCTAAATTAAATTTAGCTGCTGCTGATGCAATCAGTGTAAATAAATGATCAACTGCAACTAATGAACGACCATGCTAAAACAAAAAAAACAAACAGATTGATTTCAATAAATATTGTATAAATAGGTTCGTGTCTAAGAGTTTTTTTTGATAATTCAAAAAGAAAAGTTACATAGAAATTTCATATCGAAGTTTACCTGCATTTTCCATATAGTTTCAATATCTTCTTTTAAAATTCTTGGTGCAATAAAATCCATTAATGTTCGAACTTTTTCTACATATTGATTTTGATCGATATTTCCTATTTAGATTTAAAAATAAATAAATTAATTAATTAAAAACTAATATTTCTTTTTTTCTTTAATACCTTCTAATGCTTTCGAAAGTATAGAATGTTTAATAATCCATTCGCTTACATTTTCACATGGAATAGATATTTTAGCTATACTCTGTATATTTGATGTACAATTATCAATTATTTTTGCAAGCTAAAAAGCCGGATTGTTTATTTATTTATCTAAACAAAATTTTATTTTACTTCTTTTAAGGAATTCATTTTAGCGTTAAAATTTGATAAAGCAACCATTTTAAGTAATAAATTCAAATGTAATTCTTCAACTTGTTCAAGACGATTAGGCCATACAACAAAACATATTTTGCGTAAAGTTGAAAGCAATTCAAATGTTGAATTTGTTGACTAAAAAAAACATATTTTACTTTATTTCAAATAAAAAAAAAACAATTAAATTTAACAAACTTTTGCTTTGAAGTCTTCTTCTTTTAAATTTTTTATATAATTCAATGCTTGTTCAATATGTTCACTAAATAATTGTCGATATTTATCTATGAATATATATTCCATACAATTAACAAAAGGTGAAAGTAAAGCATTGTATTCCTGTAATTATGAATTAATTAGAAAAAAATAATAATAATAAGTAGAAAATAGTTTATGTCTTACAAGAGCTGTTAATGTTTGTTCACTTTTAAATTGTCCTTTTAAATTTTGTATGCCATCTTTTACAACAAAGTGATTTATTATTTGACATAGCCAACCATAGGGTTCGTTTCGATTATAAACAGAAAATGTTGATGATGATGGGGAATTAGCCAATATACGTTCATTTAATTGTTTATCATATAGTGTTCGATCGTATGGTTTACTTTTATGTTTTCTTTGAAAAACAGAATCATGATCAAAAAGTATAGCTAATGTTTCAAGTAATTGAACAGGTACGGGAGAATAAGATAAACGCGCAGCAATTAAATCAATTAATAATTCGACCATATCAAATACACCGAATTGAACTTCAACACCCCAATTATTAACATGATGAGAGCATTGTAACTAAAACATGAATAAAAATAAAAAAATATAAAAAAATAAAATATTTTCTCATACCTTTCGAAAAGCATCTGGAATTAAAATTTCCATAAATTTTTTACAATGTTCATCTTGATCAGCTGTACCTAGAAAAAATTTTTCTGAATTGAAAAAAATCATACTATTAATTATGAATAATTTTACCAGCAAGAGCAAGTTTTGTAGCAGATAAAAGACATCGACCAAGGACTTCATCACCTAAATAAAAATAATATTTAAGATTTTTAAAATAAATTTATTTCAAAGCAATTTACGTTTATAAGGGATTGACCAATTATCTCCATAAACTTTTGTTTCAAGATCAAGAAAAGCACTAGTTGTAAATGAATTTGAATTATTCATTGATAAATCATCTGATAATTCATTCGAATTATTATTCGATGAAATCTTTGAAAAAAAATTTCAAAAATCACGTCAAATTATTTTCTTTCTCTTACCATCTGTTGTTGGTTCTGTTGTTGTTGTTGTTGTTGTTGTTCGATTTGTTCTTTTGTAAGTGGGCCAATAAATGTTGATGTTGTTGGTTCATTCGAAATAATAACATCATCATTAAAATAAGCTGAAGTAGTTAGAATAGTCACAGCTTCACCAATATCATTACCAGCTTTAGTCAGTGCTTTACGATTTAATTCGCGATCAATAAAACCCATAGTTACTAATGTTTCTATATTTTCTTCCATATTTAATAAATCAGTTGATGTAGATGATGAAACAACTGAACATGAAATATTCTCAATTGATGATGATGAAGATGCAGTTGAACAATTACTTTTTTTTTAAAAAGAAAATATTCTAAAGATATACCCAAAAAGAAAATAATTATTTCTACCTTGCAACACAATTTTTATTATCTTTTTGAATACAACAACGCTTAGGAGAATTATTATTAATAGTTTCAGTTAGAGAGGAATTTGCCGTGTGAGCATTGCGTTTCATCACGGCGGTGAATTAACAATTGATGAGTCATAGGGAGAAAATCCATCTAGAATATAAAAGAATATTTAGATGGAGAAAAAGAAAATATTATACATAATTATTTACCAAAAAAGAAACAATGTCCGCATCGTCCAACAGTCAAAATACGCAAAAATGCACGTGACAGTAGGAGAAAGACAATAATTTATCGCTCGTTCTGTATTTTTTTTTATTAATAAAGTGTTTTTTTTCTTCCAAATTTCGTTAATCAAACACTAATGAAATTAATATATGAAGAATTGTGAATAACTTCAAGAACTAATAAAGTAAATAGATCTGAAATAAGAAAAAAAAACCAAAGAATGATTTTATAATCATTAATGCATTCATTTTAAATATATCAATATGCTGTGATTCGTTTTCTTATTAACCAATCATTTTTGATTCTTTATGTCTATACATGAAGAAAATATGGATTGGATTTGTTTGTGATTTTTTTATTCGTTCTTTTATTTGATTTTATTGATTCAAAGACTGGATCAGTTTGCTTAAGAATTCCGCAAATGCACGTCTATCTGTATACACACCTATTCGGTTGACAAAAAAAAAGAATGGTAAAGCTGTTTTATTTCTTCGCCAATTTTTTTTTTCTTCTGTACACATTTGAAACCTTCAGTGAACATAAAAAAAAAGAGAAATAAGAGACCAATTTTATGAATGTGTTGATATGAACGACAATAATGTTAAAAGAAAAAATGTAAAAGTCAATTTTTGATTATTTGTGTGTCTCTTTAGTGTGTTGTAGATATCGATTGTATGGAAGCATTGGGTATATGTCTCCTTTCTCGCACGTATGTCAAGTGTGTAATTCGATCGTTTATTGTCTGCATACGACACATACACATAAACTTATGCAACATTACCAGCAAAACGTTGATAGTTCAGTGTGAATGAGTATGAGTATGCATTCGTTGATCAATGTTAGTGACATGTAACTAATCAAATTGAATGTTTCTCTTTCTCTTTTTTTCTTCTCGTCAACTATCATTACCAGTATGTTATTAACTTGCATTCGTTCATATATAGTTTTTGTCTCCGTCATTCGAACTAGATGTTTGTAAGTGACCACTTGAATTAGTTAGAGCTCCGAATCGAATGTTGAAGGACTCTTTTTCTTGGCATCTTATTGAGTGAGCATGATTCCCCGTTCGATAGAGAATTAATTTAATCATGAACAAGCGAGAACAATTAAATTTAGATTTCATTCAGAAAGGTTGAAACTTTGAATTGCCAAAAAGATATTTCCTTGATTCAAGTTAATATCTCTTTAAAAGGGCAAATCTGAGTGTTTCACTAAGTCAATATGGACAGATGATAATGGTATCAAATCTAGTACTGACTCGTCAAACTAGTTGAGAATATATTGTCATACTCATGAGACATGACAGTATTTTCTTTCCTATTTTTATGCTTTGTAGTTTCGTACTCCTCCTCCTTCTTCTTCTTCTTCTTCTTTTATTCTTCTTATTATGTATAGATGGACGTGCTTTGACCGGTCGGCATCAGCATCGGTAGGTTGACTCGTTTCATTATCCAGATTCATCTATCAACTGTGCGCGCACGATTTTTTCATCTTGTTCTTTTGTTTCTCGCTCTTTATATATGTAAGAGTATGTGCGTGTGTGTTTCGATGCATTGAGAAATGGAAGCAAATACACATAGATGCAGAGACAATAAAAAAAAAACGAGACACAGAAGAAAGAACGCCATCCATCCATCTATCAATCCATCTAACTATTCATTCATTCATTCATTCATTCATTACTTGTTCTCTTTTACTGCCGTACAAATGATGATGGTCATCTTTTTTTTTTTTTTGAAGTAGAATAGAAATAGAAAAAGGAAAAATTGTATGGGAAGAAGCGTTCATGCCATCTGCATTTTATGCGAACATGTATGCACGCTCGTTTGCGTCCTGTAACAGTCCTATATGGAGGACGAAAGAAAAATAGTAGTATCATGGCATTGAGAAAATACGGTACGATTATCGTCGCGTGCATGCACAAGTTGTGAGGAGATATTTATTAGTCTCCATCTGTATTGTTTTTATGCATTCTTCTATCGTTTCTGTTAGTATATATATGATGTACGAGATAAACAATATATAAAGAATGAATAACTATTTTTATATATCGTCGATAAATACGTCGCTCCGACATTCACAGGTACATGATAATGTGTGATTCTTTTTTTTTCTTGGAAAATTTCCAATTTCTTTTTCTTTCTCTTGAGATATATCTTATATAGCAATTTTCACTCTCATCTATCTGATTCACGAATGCTATTATCATTTTTGGCACTTTTTGGCATCGTACACGCATACATGCGCATAATCATGTTATCGTATCACTCATCATTCTTGCAAATTCTTACTCTCTCTCTCTATCACTTATAACTCGACCATATATGTGTCATTGACACTCACTGTTGTGCAATATGAACGGTCAACAGTTCGTCATCATCATCGTCTTATTCCTATTACTTCTACTGTTTCTGCCAACAAATATATATATATACACACGACTAGCATAAACGAAGAGTAAAAGTATACTATTGAATGTGTATGAAACGACAAGCATGCGCGGCTTGTAATCGACGGCACCAATTACTAATAGTTGAGCGTGAGCGAGCCGTTAAGTGTCGTATGTAACCCGACGGGTCTTTTCTTTTTTTTTGCATATATGATCAAGATACAAACCGATAAAAACGATGATCATAGACCACATAAAATGACGATTTTATTCGCTTTCTCTTTTATTCTCCTATTTCCAAGGTTGATACTCGACGATTTGCTTTGTATAATTAGTTTCATTTCATCTTTCTTCTTTTGACGATTTCTATTAATAGAATATTATTACTTCGTACCTGTTTCGGTATTTAGAGACTGATGATAATAGCAGAGGATCTTTTTTTTTCCTTTACTATCTTTCGTATAATCAATCTTTTCTTTGAACAAACACTCTTCAATCTTCTCCACCCATTTTCTAAGCAAATGCACATCCATCATCTATCTATCTATCTAAATATATTTACAATTCACAAGAGACAGAATTTGATTTGATTTTTTTTAGATGAACTATGCATAATGATCTGATGTTATTCTATTCTTTTTCTTTTCTTGTCGTATTATTATTATCGACGACAAACATTTGTTTTAGTCAACAAACAATATTATATGTTAAACGTGGTGATACAGCTGAATTATGTGACAATCGTACAACATCAATATATGCTTATGAATATCGCAGTTTTGATAATAAAAAAAATTTAATTCTAGAACCATTAAAACATGAACGTTATTCAAATCCATATCTAACAAGTGTATTACGAATAATTAATGTTACCGAAAGTGATAGTGGAGAATATAAATGTCCACAAGATGATACTGAATGGCAAAAACTTCAAGTATATAGTAAGTTTAAAGATAAAAAAAGCAACATATCTTATTATTAATGATGCAATTTTACTGTCTTTCCATTTATGTTTAAAAATATCTTTTTTTGACATATAAATTACATCATTAATTGATAACGTATCATTTTTGCCTTGAGAATTTTTTTTCTTAATTTTTTTCTTTTTCTCTTTCTCGTATTCGAGAAAAATATTATATTATACACACAATTTATTCTCAATCAAGCAATTATATCATATATATGATTGTTGCTTCGAATAGAATAAACTAATTTTGTATGTTATTGGAAAAAAGAAAGAAATGTCTATTAATGATTAATAGAATCATATATATATATATATATATATATATATACAATTCTAATCCTATTTTTTTTAATATTCAAACAATATATATAATTGAAACAAATAGAATGAAACCTTATCTTTTGTTTATTGTCTCTAGTACCCGTCCAATATGTATACTTAACCAATCTGGTTAAATCATCTCGTATACATAGTAATGATCATTGTGCAGGTGAAAATAATAATTGTTTAGCTATGGTCGAAGGTGAATCATTAGATGTTGCTTGTGCTGCCGATGGTTACCCTCGTCCTGCACTTGATATATCATTTGATAAAAATGGAACAATGCCTAAAATTATGGCTTTAGCAAGTGGTATTGAAACACCATCTATTATCAATGATCAATTTAAACCAAGTGTATATGAAGCCTATCGTATTATAGGATTAACATCATCTGACAATGGGCGAAATATAACATGTCAAGTTGATATGAAACATATTGATAAAAGCCTTAGTTTATCAACAACAAAACAACTTTATATTGAATGTATGTATACAATTTGATTTTAATTCAGAACTAGACATTATAATAATCATTATTTATTCATTATGCTTGAATAAATAGACTTCTATTGTTAATTAACACCTTGTTTTTTTTTCATTTCATCTAGTTCGACCATATGTGACTGAAAAATCAAAAAAAATCTATTGTGGAATTAATCAAACACGTACAATTAATTGCACAGTTCTACGTGCTAACCCATCCTATATATATTATTCAATAAATGGTCTATCACCATCAGTTTTACGTCACATATATGATAATCAACATGGTTTTCATTATACATTTGATATAACTCCAACATCAACTGATCAATTTCGTCCATTTAATGTAACAGCAAATAATAGTATTGGTTCTGATGCATGTACTTATGAACTTATTCATGGAGGTAAATTTGAAAATAAAAATGATCTTTTCTTTTACAGAAAAAAAAAATAATAACAGAACAACTATTCAACATATCTTTTTTTTTTCTTCCATAGCACGTTTTTAATATGTGTGATAACATGAATACTAATGAAATTTTAATAGGTTGATTTCGTAATCATCAGTATTTATTATCATAAAAAAAATCATACGAAGGATGACTATCATCGGTTTCTATTGGTATTAATAAAAGTCTCTATAAATTTTAACCTAAATAGATGAGTAAAACTGGTCAGTTTTAGTATTGATCTCAGATCTAGGTTTACGAGGTAACGTCCTTGAATGCCTTCTTTTGATTTTAATGAGTTTTATTCTATACATACTATATACGGTATTTTAGTAAATAATCGCAATCTATTTAATGTAAAGATCCATATCATTTTATGACTCGAACATTATATAATATAAATCGATTAAAAATTCATCAAAATTAGACGCAGGTATTTGGAAAGTTTGCTTCGTTAGTATTCTTTTTTCTAGCAGAGAATTTAGTGGAACTTTTTATTAATGAAAATCATATAGTTCAATCCTTTTAAATGTAAATTGTATTCAAATATTTGTTTTCTATGATTCTAGTGATTAATTAATGAATAGTTCATAAAGAATAGAACATATTGATTTTCTTTGTTTGACGATCAAAAATATAGTTTGCAGATTCTATTCCGAGTTCATTTCATAGAGTATTTTTTACTCTATGAAACTATTGACTCAGCTTTTTAAATATATGCCTTTTATCAATAACAAATTGAAAAAATTAGGAATCAATCAAATTCTCTAACGATGATGACCAAACAGCACAAGAATTACTAAAAAGTTTTAAGAAAATAGCTCTGTAGAATTTTGAAATATGTCGCAAGATGCTCTATACGATTCTATATCTTTGATTATTGCAAAATTTAAGAGAAAATATTTGCTAGAAGTTTTAAAAAATAACACAATGATCCTTTCGTGGCAGATATGTGCTATTATCCATTTGTGAACGGTCGAAAGGTTTCGTTCAGTAGCTTAAATGTCACATCATTTTATTCAGGATTAAATTCAGCAACCAGTATTATAATAATAAAACCTTTTGTAAAGCACTTCTGACATTTAGTAAAACGAACATCAAAAGTTCATTTCGAAAAGAAATATCATCAAGTATCTATTTCAAGGTTATTTTTTTGCTCTTGTTTTTTGAACTGTATTATCAGTCTTCAAAGAAAGAAAATAAAAATGTTCCGTTCTTTATCAGCCATTCATTATGTATTTCACATTTCTTAAAATAACAATACTTTATGACACTCTATTACCAGAATGTCATTAATAACACATATAATCTTCTTTAATGTCTTATAATAACAGAAAAGAGTTATTAATCATCCTGTTATCGAATAATAATCGATAAATCTATTGATTTTACCTTTTTGTTTTTAGGTGTACCCGATGAAATAACACACTGTAAAGTAGATACTTATTCTTCAAATGTAACTATAACAATTAGTTGTACAAAAAGTTATGCACAAGGTGATAATGAAGGTTATGCTTGTACATTATTTAAATATAATGATAAAGCAGATAAAAAAATGTTTGAAGAAATTGCACGAACAAAATCTTGTATTTTTGCACTTGAAAATTTTCATGAACCAGTTGAATTTCGTGTTGCTGCTTTTAATCGTTATGGCTCATTACCAGTTAATACACATAGTTATGCTATTCGATTAAATCAACCAATATGTAAATAAAAAACAAAAACTTTTTTTAATAAAAAAAATATTTTCTTCGTATTTAATTGTAGTAGCACGCGAAACACCTTTTCTTACCAGAAGAAAAGTTATTATTATTGGATCTATATTAGGTGGAATTATTTTATTATTTTTTCTATGTTTTCTTTGTGGATCATGCAATCGTGATCGAACAAAATTTTCAAATAGAAATGAGTATTATCAAAAAAATAGTAAGTTAATTTATTATTTCATTTAAATAGTTGTTATTTTTTGAAATAAAAATATTTAAATAATCATTCTCACATATTCAGCACTTTTAATGATGATTAAAAAAGTATCATTATTATAAATTAAATTCAATTTTAATCTTCTCTTTCGTTGCCGTATGTTTATAATCTAGATTTGAAAATAAAGAAGAAAAAAAACATTTTGTAGTTAAATATCGATATTTTTGCATGATATATGCATGTTTAATATAGGAATTAGTTTTGATTTACGCTCTTTAATAGACAAGAATTTTATTTAAAAAAAAATATATCCGTTAAAATTAAAATCTATATATATATATTCTTGTAGAATACCCTTCTTCATCGATCGAGAGTGAAGCAGTAAAACCATTAACTGGTAAGAGATATTCTAGATTATCATAGAAATCCCATTTTTGCTGATATTGATTGATTAAATAGATGATTTTATAATTTAAAGAACTATTGATTTAAATAAAAATTTTATTTTATTTTAGACGATACAATTTCACATTTGGTTCCTCATAATGATGAAAAGAATAATCATCAAGTTAGTTTAAAAAAAATTTTTAAAAAAAGAAAAACTATATATATTTTAGAATGGAATCGTTTATGACATTCCATCACATTCTAATAATAATAAATATTCCCATCAAACATCATCAACTGCTTATCATCAACAAAAACCTCAACAATTAAATAATATAAATTTTATTGATCAAGATTCTATGACTAGTAGTCTTAGTTCAATACCACCAACACGAATACGTACAGTTAATAATAAATTTTATGGTCATCCTGTACTTGATAATAGTTATGGACCATTATCACCAACAACTATGGTTGTACCAACAATAAAAAAAAATAGTAAAACTGATGAAGAAGAAGAAGATGAATCACCTGTTTATTCAACAACAACTGATATTTTATCAGAAAGTGGATCATTTCTTGTACCATCATCAACAAAACGAGATGGACCACCTCCACCTAAACCACGTTATTCAACTTTAAGTTCAGTTCGTTTACCATATGACAATCTTGATAAAACACCACTACCTTTACCTAAACCACGTTCACGTTCAAATTCACGTACACGTTTAAATAATCTAAATTCTGATAATTTATCATATATATATGAAGAACGTCCTGTATCATCATCAGACTCTGGTATAGGTCAATCAGATCTTGTTTGTTTACCTAATGGTGATATGATACGTTCAGGTCTTGTTAAATCAAGACAAAATAGTTTAAAAAAACAATATAATACTCCATCGTCTAATCATCAGCAACAACAACCAAGATATCAAACATTAACATCACCTATTGTTTATGGTACTGAATGTTAGATACTTTTTTGATTTTTTCTTGTTTTGGTGTATATAGATACAGAGTTTTGTTTTTGTTTTTTGTCTAACTTTCTTCATACAAATCTCTTCATAGGTATGTGTCAGTTAGTATTATATTATAACAACTAAAGACAGTATTGAAAAAAGAAAAAGACAAGTTTAAATGTAAAAATCAAAGTTGATAAATTCGTGATGTTTTTGCATTCATTTGTTATTAGATACAGTTTATTGTCTTTTTTTTATATATGCATTTCAGTGCAAGTGTGTGTGAGGTTTACTTTCTTTTTTTTCTTTTGTTTTGTTCTTTATTTCCTACTGTTGATTAGCTTTTTGTTGATTCTCATGATATGATCTATCCAGATTCCTGCTTTTTCTTTCTTTGTATTTGTATGAAAAAAAAAAGAACAGATAAAACTTAAAATTGAATGAAAAGATATATTAATATAGGATAATTCATATGAAATAATTAGAACATATTTAAAATGAATCTAGAATTGCGAAAAGATATTTTTGTAAACCCTGCGAATAAAATATACACCACAGTGAAAGATAAACCTCTATGACCTCTACAATTTCTTAATAGTTTATATCTTTCTTGCTCATTTGATTACAAGTATGAAATGAATATTATAAAAAATATTTGTCCTATATTTATTGTATTCATTGTTGAATTTTATAATCAATTGTATGGTTCTGAAAATTTACTTTTTATTTGAAAGATGTCGTTAAGTATCAGTAGTATTTGAATAAATGAAATCGAAGTCTATAAATCGATTTCCTTCATTATCTATTCTCTTAAATTTATAACTTATTATTATTATTCCTTATCAATGTTAATATTAATATATTTCAAGTAAATCATATTAATTGACTAAACTATGAATGACGGAATGGTGATCGATAACCAATAGAAAAACGTCCACGCATACACTCTTTCATTGTAATTGTAATATTGTCTTATGGTATGTTGTCAGGCCCTAGATGATTCATAGTTTATAAGCAGAATGCACTTTGGTTAATGATTTCGCTACAAAAGGTCTCATGTTACAATTTAGGCATTAAAAAATTCTACATTTAATTTACAATCGAATGAGACCCTCCTGGTTAGGGGCAAGTTTCTATAAGATATGTTTTAGGCTGAAAATGTTTGATTGTACCGCTCTCTATAATTTTCGTCGAAGTTGTTGTTAGTTGAACGGTACAAATATATTAATGCCCCTAATATGCATATAATAATTATGTATATGTTCCAGTCTTCTACTAGATTATGTAAAAAAATTTGAGTTCGTTTTTTTGTTTCAAGTTTTCCTCTAGATATCGCTAGTGAGAAGTGCATCTGTTAATAAACTCAAGAAAGAAGCGTGTTTTAACCCCTCTGACAGTATACTATTACTTGCTTAACCATATTGCATACATAACATATCAATCCTTTATTTTGATTCTTTTATTTATTATTGATCGTTTTATTTTTAATTTTAATTTTTAGAATTTATAAAAGAACAATGCTTGCTGGTCCACCTCCATCTTTTAAGACTGGTCCTTCTACACAGTCAATGCAACAACAACCACCATCTCAAATGTATCCGAATCAATTTCAACCGCCTAATTTTCCGGGCAATCAACAACAACCTCCTGTTTTACCACCTAACTTTCCTGGTAGTCAACAACATCAGCCACCACCATCATCAAATCAACAGTATCAGTCACAACCAAACAATCTTGGTGGCAACCAACAATTTTCTCCACCACAATTTCCTCCACAATCATCTAATGTCACAGGAGTTCAACAACTCCCACCCGGACAATATCCTTCACAAACACCTGTGCATCCACCTACTGCACCTGGTGGTAATCAACAACAATTTCAAACTCAACCGCCAATGATGCCTAATGGAATGAGTATGATTTTTATTAATGTTATATTTTGATAAGTATATATATATATATTTCTTTTAGGTCAACCTTCAATGCAACAGGGTTATCAAAATCAAGGACCACCACCCTCAACATCTACTCAAATGCGACCTGCACCTATTACACCTAATCAATTTGGTCCACCTCCAACAATGCCTACTCCTCAATTACAACAACAACCACCTTTTCCCAATCAACCACCATCAAACATAGGTGGCGCATCACAATATCAACATGCACAATATCCTGGTGGTCAACACCCTTACAATGCTGCTCCACCTTCATTTCCTCCGGGTAGTCAACCACCACCAACAACAGGTTATCCTCTACAACAAGTACCACCACCTCATTATTCTAATCAACAACCAAATTTTGCTGCTCCACCAACTATGCCTGGTAATCAAATGAATGGACCAAATACATATCCTGGTCAACCACCATCAAGTGGTGGAGCACAACAACCATATCCATCACAACGTCTTGATCCCGATATGGTACCTAATGTCGTACGTATATTTTCTTTTTATCAAGTTAAAAAAATCATCATATCTAATAATATAAATTTATATAGGTTCAAGTTCTTGAACAAAGTCAAGAAAAATGTCAAGAACCATTTATAACAAATACACCAGGTTTATTACCACCATTATCAGCAACAAATTTTGTTTGTCAAGATCAAGGTAGCTGTAATCCACGCTTTATTCGTTCAACAACGTATGCAATACCACATTCAGCTGATATGACTAAACAATCCCACATACCTATTGCACTTGCTATTACTCCATTAGCAAATCTGCGATCAGATGAGGTTAGTTTTATTTTACTATTTAATTTTAATTCAAAAAATAAAATAAATTCTTTTAGCTTGAACCACCCGTTACTAATTTTGGTGAAATAGGTCCAGTACGATGTCATCGTTGTAAAGCATATATGTGTTCATTTATGCAATTTATTGATGGCGGAAAACGTTTTATTTGCTGTTTTTGTGAAGCTGCAACTGATGGTTAGATAAAATAATTCATTTTTTTTATTTTTTTATATTTAAAAAAAAACAAATCTTTTAGTACCTACTGAATATTTTAATCATCTTGATCATAGTGGTCGTCGTATGGATTGGTATCAACGACCAGAACTTTGCCTTGGTTCATATGAAGTTTTAGCAACAAAACAATATTGTAAAGTACGTTAATATAAATATTTCCTTTTTATGTTATCAGAAAATAAAGAAAAGATTCTTTTTATTTTTTTCTTAGGATGAAAAATGGCCTGAATCACCGGCGTTTATATTTATGATTGATGTATCATACAATAGTGTTCGTAGTGGTCTTGTTGAATATATTTGTCATATATTAAAAACAGAACTTCTTAATTATTTACCAAAGTTTGTTAAATTTATTTTATTATTTTTTTTAAAAATATTTTTACATATAGAGAAAAAAACGCTGAAACATCAACTGTTCGTGTTGGTTTTGCAACATTTGATAAACAAATACATTTTTATAATATTAAAGTAAGATATTTTTATAAAAAAAAGTCTTTCGTCAATAAATGTAATTTCTTCTAGGGGGCAAGTAGAATATTATTTTTTTTTAAGTAGTAAAATAAAAAAGCATGTTGTTTTAATATCTTAACATTTGTTTTATATTTTGTACTTCTAATCGCTTTTGTTTTGAATGTTGCATGTTACATAAATATATAATATTAATATTAATTTTTATTTTATTTTATGTTTTATTAGAATACACTTGGACAACCACAAATGATGATTGTTTCTGATCTTGAAGATATATTTGTACCATTACTTGATGGTTTTCTTTGTTTACCACAAGATTCACGTGGAGTAATAAATAGGTAAATTGAATTAATAAAAAAAAACAAAAAAAAAAGAATTATATTTATTAAATATAAAAGTTTGCTTGATCAAATTCCACAAACATTTGCAAATACACAAGAAACAGAAACAATTTTAGAACCAGTTATTCAATCTGGTATTCAAGCATTAAAAGTAAAGATTTTTAATTATAAAAAAATTTGTATATATAAATTCAAAAATATTCTAGGGAGCAAATTGTTCAGGTAAAGTTTATATATTTTCAACAACATTACCAATAGCTGCTTCACCGGGAAAATTATCAAATCGTGATGATAAAAAATTACTTGGAACTGATAAAGAAAAAGTTTGTTTAAATTATATATTTTTTATTTTTATTTTTATTAAATTAATATGTAATATAGACACTTCTTGCACCAGTTAGTAATGTTTATACAAAACTTGGTGAAGAATGTGCACAAAATGGGTGTGCTGTTGATTTATTTGTTTTCCCAAATAATTATCTTGATTTGGCAACTATTGGTGAAGTTTGTCGAGTATCTGGTGGACAAATTTATAAATTTAATTATTTTTCAGTAAATTTTTATTTTTACAAAAAAAAAGTTTGGAAAAAAAGATATTCTATTTATAGATTGAGAATGATGGTGAACGGTTATTAGATGATTTAAAACGAAATTTTCAACGTACGACAGTTTTTGATGCTTTAATGCGTGTACGAACTAGTGCAGGTAATGTTTCAACATACGTTTTTTTTCTGTTAAATTCATAATGATAGCAAAAGTTGATCTATGAGTATTTATCATTTAGGAATTCGACCAATTGATTTTCTTGGAAATTTTTATATGACAAATGCCACTGAAATGACATTTGGCACAATGGATTCGGATAAATCTGTTTCTGTAGAATTAAAACATGATGATAAATTACCTGTTGAAAGCAATACTTATATTCAAGTAAATTCTTATTCTTTTGAGAATGAAATTTTTTTAAAAATATTAAAACAATGTATAGATTCGAGAGATGTGTGAGAGTATAGATCTAGAAAGAATTATTGATGAATTTATTTACATTAAATATAAACAAATTTGTAAATACTCATCTTTAGATTAATTTAGTCGATATAATTTATAATATATTTCGCTAACAATAATCAGTCTCGATAAACTTGTATAATTAGATCTAGAACTAGGACTAATGATCCTTCTTGAAGATAATCAGAAATACAAAGTTTAACATAATAGTTATTTAATTCTTTTAGATCTACCTGTTAGATTTTCACAGAAGATACTTCGTCTTTGAGGATTTTTCTTGCTAGGTGATTCCATAATTAAGCCTAATTTTTGCTTCAAAAAGAAGCTGAATGAGAACATAAGACAATTAGTTGTATTGTAATGCATTATAAGAGACAAGCATAGGTTAGAGAACAATTCAATCAAAATCGAAACATAAATTTATTTGATCTATTTCAAATAGGCTGCTTTACTTTATACAAGTATATCTGGTCAACGTCGTTTACGTATACTTACATTAGCTTTGACAGTTACATCATCATATTCATCACTTTTTCCAGCTTGTGATCTTGATACAATTATGAATTATATAACAAAAGTTGGTTAGTAAAAAGAAAGAAAAAGAAATCAAAGAATTTTTCTATATTAAATACACTTTTTTGTTAATTCTAGCTGTACGTTCAATTTCGATGTCAACACCAAAAAGTATACGCGATAACATAATTACACAAGCAGCAAATATATTAGCATGCTATCGAAAAAATTGTGCACAATCAACAACAGTTGGACAATTAATTTTACCAGAAACTTTAAAATTATTACCAGTTTATACAACTTCATTAATTAAATGTGACGCTTTAACAGGAAGTATGTTAAAAGCTTAAATATAGAAATATAATTTTCTTTTCTTTTTTTTTTTTTGAAAAATTTAAGCACAAACAGTAACAACTGATGATCGAAGTTGGTTAATACATCGATTAATGTCGATGGATATTAAAGAAACATTTGCATATCTTTATCCAAGAGTTTATGCTTTGGTTTGAAAGAATCAAAAGTTTATATAAATCATTTGTAAGAATTTTCTTTTTATTTAGCATGATTTACAAGAAGATGCTATTCCACCACCAATGATTCGTTGTTCATATGAACGTTTGTCTGAAGTAGGGGCTTATGTTATTGGTAAGTTTAGTACCATTCATATGATTTTTTTTATAATTATAAGGATGAAAAAAGTGTGTATTGAAAGTAGAAATAGACTAAAGTATTCAGAGTTGAGATCAATATTAATTGTATAATTATCATATTGATGATTATTTTGTAGAAAATGGCCTTGTAATGTATATCTGGCTTGGTAGACAAGTAAATCCCACATTTGTGCAATCGTTATTTGGTATTCAAACAGCAGCACATATTCAACCAGAAAAAGTAAATATTCTATAATTGATTTATTGATTTAAATAAATATTTAAATATTAGTGTCGTTTGGTTGATCTTGATAATCCAATATCGAAAAATGTTCGAGCATTATTAAGTTTTATTCGTAATGAACGAGATGCATATATGAAAGTAAAGAAAAAAAGAAAAATTTTATTATCTTTTATTTATTATTATAATTATCTATTTTCTTTTTTTTAAGCTTTTTGTTATTCAACAAGGCGATTCAATTGAACCATTTTTCAAAAATTATCTTGTTGAAGATAAAGGCTTTACGGGTGGAGCATCATATGTTGATTTTCTTTATCATTTACATCGTGAAATTCGAAATATTCTTCAATAAAAACCACAAAAGTCTTTGTTTTCTTTTTTTCTTTCATCATTGGATCCCCAATTGATACATATATATGTGCGTGTGTGTTTTTGTTTCTTTATTCATTTTTATCATCATTATTGAAGAGCAGTTAAGCAGATTTTTTTCTTTTTTTTTTGTGTTTGTGCCGAAATAGCGAGAATTCTTATTCTTATTCTCATTGTTATTTTTTTTCTTTTTAGCTCGTTTAACTAAAACCATATTTATTTATCTCAATAAAAAAAAAAAGAGGATGATGTTTGATTTTGTGTGTATGTCTAGTTTCTGCTTTTAGATCATGCCACGTGGTCAAAATACAGCACCAACTGTTGAACAAATTAATAAAGATCGAATTACACTTGTATGTAAAAGAAATAAAAATTATTATTTATTTGTTATATTTTTAGCTTTCGGAACAATATTGGGCATCATATGCCTTACAACGGCGTGCATATGATCGATTAGTAGTTGATGAAATTTATATTAAAGAATTATTGGGCTCTAAGTAAGAATAAGAAAATTTTATTTGATTAAAGATTATATTCCTTTTATTAATTAAAGTTTCAATCTTCGTCGAATTATTTTATTGGAATTTAGTCAGTATTTAGAAAATTTTCTTTGGCCAAATTTAAATCCAGATCAAGTAAAATTTATTTGATATTTTTTTATATAAATATTAATAAGAAAATTTTTCGATTTTTAGTGTTCACCTTATCATGTTATGTCTGTATGTGTTATGGTCAATGAAAAATTTCGTGAACGTGTACAACCATGGGATGTATGTATTTATGAGAAGAAATAATGAATTTATTTATTTAATTAATCTATTTAGGCAATTAATGCACATCCGGAACATTTTGGTCGATTTTTTTCCCGTGTAATGCATTTATGTTTAGAAGGTGATGAATTATCAATCAAAGAACAAACTATTTTAATTATGTTTCTTGATCATTGTTTTAATAGTCTTGTAAGTATATTATAATATCTGCATAAATTAAGAAATCGATTTTCGTTTTAGTAATAGTTTTTTTCTATAGACTAGTCATTCGTTTCAAATATGTTTTATTTTAATAAGTTGATAATAGAAATGATCTTCATATAATTACCGCTTTATGAATGAAATGTTTTGTGCAGTAGAGACTTCGATATTCTCAATCTTCTGAAAATTTTTAAATATATTTAGTTTACGAAAAATTTTACAACATAATAGAGAGAAAGATATGCATATTTATTATAAAAATCAATAGAAATGAAAATTTAATGTAAATTTTTATAGGAATTGGATGTAATTCGATCTCAAGTACAAAAAATAGTTGGTTTAACAATATGGACTAATTTAACTCCAGTAAGTATTGTTATTTTTCTTTAATTAAAAAAAAAATGTATACTATTTTAATTATTAATAATATAGGAACGACGAGAATATGAATTTAAAAAAACAATAAAATTTCGAAAACTTTGGAAATTAATTTGTAAAAAAGATGAAAAATTAGAAGATGAAGAACTTCAAATAACATTATTTGAACGAACATTTCTTCGAAAATTAGCTGAAAAATTTCTTCATCTTATTGAACATATTCAACCTATAGATAATACTAATCAATATTCAATTGAAACTGTTATATATACTGAACGTTTTCTTGAATTATTTACGGATATTATTGTTCAATTACCAACACGTCGATTTTTGAATGTTGTTCTTGATGATATACATTTTGTTACACGTTGTTTTTTATCACCATTTATTAAATCATTAACAAATGATAATGATAATATGGAAACTGATAATATACAAATATCAACAATAAAAAAATCTTCAATAGAAAATTCTGATGGAGAACAACAACAACAAGCAACAACAAAAACAGCAAATTTATTTCATAAAATGTTATCTAATTTTAAATTTTATTCAAATTTTGAAATAAATGATACAACAGGTGAAACATTATCACAAAATGAAATGATGGAAAAACATTATGATAAAGTTTTACAATTACAAAAAGCAATATTTAAACATTTTCGTGAAGAAATGCCAACATATCCATTACAAAATATTCAATCAGTTGATAAACGTGATATATTAAATGATGAATTCGATAAATTAACTGATGAACAATTAAAATCTATTGGACAATC
This sequence comes from Macrotrachela quadricornifera, assembly GCA_022393335.1. Taxonomy (NCBI): domain Eukaryota; kingdom Metazoa; phylum Rotifera; class Eurotatoria; order Philodinida; family Philodinidae; genus Macrotrachela; species Macrotrachela quadricornifera. The sequence continues at coordinate 33,799 of JAJEKB010021399.1, read as the reverse complement.
ACTTCAACCACCTATTCAAATAGATGATAGACAACTTTTAATGGAAGTACTAATAAGAGAACATGAAAGAGTACAAAGTCATTTAGAAGTAAGTTTTAAAAAAAATTAAGTTTCCATATAAGTACACTAGATCACTTCTTTTGATTAAATCTTTTCATAAAACTAAATATTCAAATCATAGTATTTTCTTACATTGTAAATAATATTTGTAATATTAAACTAATTGATTAATTTTTAATTAGCTTATCAATACATTACCATTATATCCAACGGAAGAAACAATATGGGATGAAGATATTGTTCCAACGGAATTTTATAATGGTGAAACATGTTTAGCATTACCAAAATTAAATTTACAATTTCTTACATTACATGATTATCTTTTACGAAATTTTCATTTATTTCGTCTTGAATCAACTTATGAAATTCGTCAAGATATTGAAGATTCCGTTAGTCGAATGAAACCATGGCAAAATGATGCAACAATAATAAATGATAAAATGGATCAACCACAACAACAATGTATATTTGGTGGATGGTCACGTATGGCTCAACCAATAACAAATTTTACTATTGTTGAAGTAGGTAAAGCAAATATTGGTGAATCTCATCCAAGTCGTGTTCGAGCTGATATTACACTTGTACTTAATACACGTGCAGATATTAAACGTGAATGGGAACATTTAAGAAAACATGATATTTGTTTTTTAATAACATGTAAACCATTAACTAAAGTTGGAACAGCATATGATTATCGACAAGCATTTATACCACAAGTTGGTCTTACTTATGTACGTGGTTGTGAAATTGAAGGAATGTTAAATATAGATGGACGAATTATTGAAGAAGGTATATGAAAATTTTATTATTTAAATTAAATTAATTAAAAACATTTTTATTTAAAGGTGTAGATGAAAAACCTATAATGACTGGTGATACACGTACATGGCGTGTATGGCTTGATCCAAATCAATATCAAGCTGATATTCAAGCAACATTAGATGGTTCTGAAGATGTTTATGATACATTTAATGTATTAATGAGACGAAAACCAAAAGAAAATAATTTTAAAGCTGTTTTAGAAACTATACGTGATTTAATGAATACAAATGCTGTTGTACCTGATTGGTTACAAGATTTAATATTAGGTTATGGTGATCCAGCATCTGCTCATTATTCAAAGTAATCAAAAAATTTTATTTCTTTTAGTTTTTTTTATTTACTTTTTTATATTTTTTTTTAGTATGAAAAATAAAATTCCAACATTAGATTGGAATGATACATTTATTGATGTTAAACATTTAAGAGCTAGTTTTCCTGATTATAAAATTCGAGCAACTGAAGATGATCGTTCAAAACATGTACCACCATTTAGGTATTTATTAAGATTTATTGATTTTAAAATCATTAAGAATCATAATCAATAGTTTCTAGAACTTCACAAAATAGTAAAAATACTTTAAAAAATTTTCCTTGCTATAATCTGAAAAAAAAACATGATTGATATTTATTGAAAATTTTTTTTTATATAGATTAACATTCTGTGATTTACGTACGAAAGGTGAACATGCTGGTGAAAAATTAATTATCTTGGAACCTTATAAAATTCCTATTCGTGGACCATATTCATTTAATAAACCTCGTCAAAATACTGTTCGTTTTACACCAACACAAATTGAAGGTATTAAAGCTGGTATGCAACCAGGTCTTACACTTATTGTTGGTCCACCAGGTACAGGAAAAACTGATGTTGCTGTACAAATTATTTCAAATATTTATCATAATTATCCTGATCAACGTACATTAATTGTAACACATTCAAATCAAGCATTAAATCAATTATTTGAAAAAATTATGGCACTTGATGTTGATGAAAGACATTTACTTCGTCTTGGACATGGTGAAGAAGAACTTGAAACAGATAAAGATTTTAGTCGTTATGGACGTGTTAATTATATATTAAAAAAACGTTTAGAATTACTTGAACAAGTTGAACGTTTACAAAAAAGTTTACATGTTCAAGGTGATTTATCATATACATGTGAAACAGCTGCACATTTTTATATGTATAATGTATTATCACCTTGGGAAGAATATTTAAGTAAAATTAATCAATCAAATAATAATCTTGATATATTAATAAATTTATTTCCATTTAAAGAATTTTTTTCCGATTTAAATCATGATTTATTTGATAATAAACAAACATTTGAAAATAATTTAGAAATAGCACAAGGTTGTTTTCGTTATATTCAACAAATATTTACACAATTAGAAGAATTTCGTTCATTTGAATTAATGCGTAATGGTTCGGATCGTGCAAAATATTTATTAGTACGTGAAGCAAAAATTATTGCTATGACTTGTACACATGCAGCATTAAAACGACATGATCTTGTTGCATGTGGTTTTAAAGTAAAAGAAAAAACATTTTATTTTATATAGAAAATTTTTGTTATTTTTTCTTTAGTATGATAATATTTTAATGGAAGAAGCAGCACAAATACTTGAAATTGAAACATTTATACCATTATTATTACAAACATCTGATCAACAAGGACGAAATCGTTTAAAACGTTGTATTATGATTGGTGATCATCATCAATTACCACCTGTTATTAAAAATATGGCTTTTCAAAAATATTCAAATATGGAACAAGCTTTATTTACACGTTTAGTTCGACTTGGTGTACCAACAATTGATTTAGATGCACAAGGTCGTGCACGAGCATCACTTTGTTCATTATATAATTGGCGTTATAAAAATTTGGGAAATTTAGAACATGTTTTACAACAAAAAGAATTTAAAACAACAAATGCTGGCTTTGTTTATGATTATCAATTAATTAATGTTGAAAATTTTAATGATATTGGTGAATCTGAACCCATTCCATATTTTTATCAAGTAAGAAAAGAAAATATTTCTTGAAATTAGTAAAATTCGTCAAGTAAACATTAGAGATGATACTTGTTATTGATTAAATGCGTTCGGACAGTATCTCTGAAAACTCGATTAAACGCTATAGGAAAGCAAACGTAACAGATATACATATGTAGAGATATAAGGGATCTGATGGTTAAAGAGGTTATGGTGCTTGTAGAGGTCATAAAGATTATAGATGCTATAGTAGGTATAGGGGATATAGGACATCAAGAAGTCAGACGCCATTTGTCTATACTCCTACATCTCTTATAGATATAGTGTGCATAATGAAGTTTCCGGGGATATTCTCCAAACACATCATATGTTTCTATTTTGATTCATTCGATTAAAATAGGAAAAAGTCTTAGAAAATCTTTCCCTATGACTCTTTGTATTCATAAATTATAGATAGTTTTTATTTTTATGATTCTTGCTAACAGTTGTTTTTTATCATATCGGTGCTGCTATTTTTCTAAATATCGTAGAAACTTTGAAGAAAGGCATTTAACATTATGGTTATTGCTTCTTAACTTTGAGATCTAGTCAATAATAAAACAAGTTCCTTTTATTAGTTAAAATCTTGTGCGGATTTAACTTTTAATATATAGACTCAATCAGCTACACATGACATTGGACAAATATTTTCAGTCAAACTATGTTTCTAAAGTTTTCTTTTTGATATGTTTAGACATATTTATGCTAGATATACAAAAGATATAAATGTTCTTTCATGTATATCAGCTAACCTTGAATGCGTTATTCTCATTGAGATATCATCGAACAATTTTTCGCATTAATGCCTATGTAAGAATTGAATGAGATACAAATGTATCAAAATGGAAGATAACAGTTCGGATGAGTCTCAAATGAGATTGAATAAGATGAAGTGTAAATAATCTTCAGATAATAAGTATTGCAAGAATCTATCGAAAAATTATTCAATATTGTAACACATTATTTTGATTAAGTAGATATTTAGAAATCAGAAAGAAGACAAGAAGCATTTGTAACCACATAAATCTATTAATCAATTTAAATGCGAGAATTTTCGTATTTCTTATTATTACTTCGAAGAAAAAATCGTTTGTGTAATCATTGCATTACAACAAAAACAAATTCGATAAATATATATCGACTTTTTCATAGATTTGTTGACCAATAAAATCTTAATTGTATCGATTGTTTAACAATACAATACGCTTCGCTGTTTTTTTTTCAATAACTCAAGTACACTAAGAACTATAGACTTGTAATTTTCATTTGTCAGTAGAGAACATATGGAGACGTCTTTTTCTCTAATATTGTATAAGACAAAATCATTTTGAAATCAGCTATTCTAAATAGACAGTTTTTATCTAATAGTTTGTAGATGTGACTGATTTTAAATTGATTTCAATTTATGCAATATCGAAGAATAAGACGCTTCTATATATTCTTTATCGACTGATAAAAGCCACAGCTGTGTTATTCTTATCGTACTTGAGTTATGACAAAAATAGTGAAGCTTATTATACTTTGAAACATACAATTATTGTATATTCATTTTAGAATCTGGCTGAAGCTGAATATATTGTTGCTGTTTATATGTATATGCGTTTACTTGGTTATCCTGCTCAAAAAATATCTATACTTACAACATATAATGGACAAAAATTTCTTATTCGTGATGTTCTTAATAAACGTTGCGCTAAAAATTCTCTTTTAGGCCTTCCAATGAAAGTAAAAAATAATTAAAATAAATAAAAACAATTCTTTTTTAAAAATATTTATCATTAAATATTATTAGGTAACAACTGTTGATAAATATCAAGGTCAACAAAATGATTATATTCTTCTTTCGCTTGTTCGTACGAAAGCTATTGGCCATTTACGGTTAATAAAAAATTTTTTTTTTCCTATTCAAAAAATGATTTTCTTTTTGTTTAGTGATGTTCGTCGATTAGTTGTTGCTATGTCACGAGCACGTCTTGGTTTATATATTTTTGGTCGAGTTAGTTTATTTGAAAGGTAAAATAATAATTAATTTTTTTTTTAATAATAAAATCTATTTTTGAATTTTAATTTAGTTGTTTTGAATTAACACCTGCTTTTAATATATTAACAAAACGTCCAGTTAAATTATATATATTACCTAATGAAACATATCCAAGTATACGAGAGGTTTGTTAAAAGAAAAATATATTAAAACAAATAAAAATTCTTATATATACATATATTATAATTTAGGAAAAACGTGATCAATCAATTGTACATCAAGCTGTTATTATGGAAAATATGCCACAAATAACAGATTTTGTTTATAAATTTTATAATCAAAAATTAATTGCATATCAAGAAAAACAACGCGTAAGATTTTTTAATTCTACCAAAAACATAAATTTCATGTTTTTTATTTAGCAAGAAGAATTATCTCGTTATGATCCTGAACGTGATTTACCATATGATCCATTACAACCATCAATTCGTGCACCTGAAGAACGTATTATTAATGAAAATCCAATAGATAAATCATCAACTGAACAAATTACAAATGAAAATACTTCTACAACAGAATATATTCCATCCCGACAACATCAAATATCTGGAACATCATTTCGACATGATCCAAATATTGAAAGTTCAACAATTGAAAATCTTGATGATGATGATGATGATGAAGATGTTTACGATCCAAACAAACCAACACTTTTTCAACAAATACAACAACAAACAACAAATAAAACTGAACAAATACAATCGATACCATCGAATAATACACCAAGTACAACCGTATCTCAACAAGCTCAACGTGATGAAGGTATGATTTTGCGTGAGAATGACTCATCTTCACCTCTCAAGATGATCCGAAAATAGGTCTAGAGAAAGATAGATAATCACTATAATAAGTTATTTGACATCTTATTTTTTCCACGTTACACAATCTCAACAGATAATGACTAAAAAGTCTTGGATTTCTTTGAAACGCTATATAAACATTATTAATATTTTGTATTAATTTGTTAAATCTACTGTTGAATTTTTAACATTTAAATCTTCTTCTTTGTTTTAGAACCTACCGATGCATCAGAAGATGATTTGAACAAGGTATATAAATATATATCGATTTTTCTATTTCAATAAAAAAATTTTTTTTTTCTCTGTTTTAGTCGGCTATCTTTCGAAGTGTTTTTCATCAAGATAATGAAATGGATACAATTCCAGCATTGAACGATGAAAACTAGTCTTTATATTTGTTAAAAAAAAAAATTTTTTTTTTCTTTTTGAACAAGTTTTATTGTTCAGTCATATATGTGTTGAAATAAAAGACAAAAAGATTTTGTATTAAATTAATGTTCCTCGAAAATCAATTTTAATTATTGTACTTTGTTTATCTTGAGGTGTTGGTTTAGTTACGAGAAGAAAGTTATCAGATAAAACTGGTTCATATTCAAAACCATTAATAATATTAAATTTTTCAATACGATTTGTAAATAAACTTCCAATAGGTAAATGAAAATCTTGTGCAGTTTCAGCATTTTTATATTCAATAATAAATTGATGTGTATTTTTTCCTGTACGTAAAAATTTTGTTGTTAATAATTTTTCATTTTTATTTTCATCTAATGTTGCTATAAAAGCTGGATCACCATATAAAACAAATGTATCACGATCATAATTTAAACCATAAATTTGTTCAAGAATTTTATCATCTATATTATCACTATCTAAATGATATTGTTTATCAAGTTGTTCAACAACAGTTTCATAACCAGGATCATCATCACTAAGATCAAATTTAAAATCAAGTAATCGTGGATTTATTGATTTTAAATCATATGTCATACGTGTTTGATGTAAAAAATAAGCATCAGCTAATGTTAATCGACCAGGTACACTTTTCCAAATATCAAGTGTTCCCCAACCAGCACGACCATACCATGTTCGAACAGTATAACCACACATTTGTCGAACACCCAATCGACCAAGAAATATAGTTACCATACATTGAGAACCATTGCAATGTCCAACAAGACAATTAGCAATTGGTAAAAAAATTTTTGGATTTGATGATTCTTCAATAATTGGTGCAACTGGTTGAGAATCATCATCAAGAGGAACAAGACCATGTTCATTAACTTCTAATTTACCTGCAGACCATGGCATTTCAACAGATTGTTCTGTTCCATGACCACTTGTTATTAAAACATCAGGTTCCATATCATGTAATTTATCTGTAAATATTTGTGCTGGTGGTTTAGGATATTCACTTCCTTCATCTTTTTCTTCTCCACTTCCATCATCTAAACTACAATTTTTTCCATACCAACAACCTTTTTTTGCGTCAGAAAATGTAAAACATGATTCAAATAAATTTTGATCAACATTTGTAAAAGTTATTGCTCGTTGAATAATAAATGGTTGTTTTACATAATCATTATCAATTGATTTTATTGCATGTTCAGCATCTATACCAGTTATTATTCCCCACATTGCATCAATATATGGATCATTATCAAGTGTACGCATTAAACGATGACATTGAGCAACAAATACTCTTCCACATTCATTTGGTTGACATACAAATGCAACATAACGTGGCATTGTTGATTGTAAATTTGAACGAATCGTTTTAAAATCATTATTTGAATAAACTAATACAGTAGCATTTGAATGACGTTCAAATAAAAAACTAACAACATTATTCCAATGACCATCATTTAATGTTGATGATGACACAACAATCGCATATGATTTTGAATATGGTGTATCAGGAGCATCAAGAGTAAGATTTTCCATTGTATGTTTTTTTTTAAAATGAAACATATTTTTGACGTATTGACTAAGTTTTTCTTCGATATTCTTTTCATGGAACAATTGTTAAATGGGTGCCTATTTATTGTGGAGAAAAGAGAAAGTACAATGATTAAAATGTCATTAGTTATAATGACGAGCTGTTACCCACCTATCGAAATGTTTTAATCATAAAAAAATGATTCATTCCAGTAAGTTAATACATAAAAAATGATATACATATTACTCATGCAAAAATATAAAGAGAAATTATAAGATTCATTTTTGTGTTTTTTTTACAAATATATAAAAAAACGATTTATCATATTGAAATGTTAGAACAAAATCTGCATTAAAAGGAAAAGCCTTATGATTAATAAATACAACCGAAATATTTCATTACAAACATCCGTTTAATATGTATATTTAAATGTTTTCACTTTGAGAATATTTTGCTTTTAACACATTGATTATTCAGATGATAAGGACTGCAATATCTAGGTAAAAGCGAAATTATTTAATAAACACAAAGGAAAACCTCATCATAATGTCAAACAATGTATATATATATAAACTATTTCGATGATCTTTTTTTCTTTACATTAAGCTAAATGAACGATTAAGTACAATTAAATTAAATCAAACACGATCCATAGTGAAACAAAAAAATAGCAAAGTTTAACATAATCGTATTCAATTTGACTGATACAATCAATTCATTTAATACTACTACAGTTCTTCTCATAATTCTTTCGATTGAGGAACGCATTTTATTTCAAAATAATTAAATTAATATTCATTAAACTTTCCAAGCTAACTATTTGGTATGGTCTTTACAAGATAGAAAATCAGACAGAAGTATCCTGGTGTTCTATATTCTTTCTCTAATCGATGATGATATTTTCGTATTGTATACTATTGAAATTTTCTGTTTGTTCTTTTTTCATTTTCATGTATCAATAATTGTTTTATAATATATTTTTACATTTGTATTAAGATGATGATCATAACTTACACTATATGATTAGATTTACAAAAGTTTATCTTTAAAAATAATAAAAAAGAGACAAACGTTTTATTTTCATTTCTTTGATCATATATATATATAACAGACATAAAAAAAAAAGAGCTAGATTAAAGAAACTGTGAACAAAATGCATCAATAGCATCGGCACATTGTTTAGCTTGATGACGATTGGCACCAGCATTATCACAAATCCAAAGTTGAAAATAATCTTTATTCTTCAATAATGTTAAATAAATACCCAATAATTCATAAGCCTGAAAATAATAAATTAATAATAAAATAAATTTAATTAAGTTTTGAATATCTCAAAATATTCAAATATTTTTTTTTCTATGCATTTTGAACATACTTTTGTAATACCAGATTCTTCTAAATTGTTTGCTAATTTTGGTCCTAAACCAGGTATTTCACTAACATGTTTATCTTTCAATGGTTCACTAGTAAAATCGCGAAACTTTTGTGATGTTGTCGATGACATTATTAAAAAATCTAGAATTAGATAAAAAATAGTTTTTATTTCATAAAAAAAGAAAAGAAACATCAAGACATCTTTTTTCTCATATATATTTTACAGAATAAGTCAAAAAAAAAAGAATTTTAAATAAACGCTTCAGCCCATTCAGATAACGCTTGTGCTGCAGTTTTTGCTTGATGACTATTTGCTCCACATTGTATTTGTATCCAATCTTGAAATTGTTCAACATCTTTATTACATAATAAATATTTACCAAATAATGTATATGCCTAAATTAAAAGACTGAAGATGATTATTCTAAAAATTTAATATGAAAACAGACTTTTTCATAACCAGCTTCAGATAATTTTGCACCAAGAACATCACCTATACCAGGAACATCTCGAATACCTTTATCTCCAAGTGGTTCAGCCATAAATTCACGAAATTTTTTTGTTGTTGAACTCATTATTATTTTGAAAAATACGATCAATGATGTTGTGTTGAAAGTCAAATGTTTTGTTTTTCATAAAAGGAATGAATCATAAAAATTAATTATAATTGTATAAGAAAGACGATTGGTTGATTGGCTAGCTTATCTCAATATAATATTAATATGACGCATCATTACTATTTGGTATTGGTAAACATGTCAAAACTCAATCAATAGAATACTGGATTTGAATTTTAAAGTTATTTATGCATTTTGAATATACATATGTTACAATGCATTTTATTGGATAACTCTTTCACCAGCCGATTACAATTTTAATTTACATTAAAATATGCTATAACCAGTTTGGAGTAAAATTTGCATAGTTATTTTTGCACTAACTTAATAATTGACATTAATGCTCTCTACATCTTTGTTCTATTATTGGCTTTTATTTCTATCCACGATTTTTCCTGAGCGCTTTATTATGGATGTTCGATTGAAATACTGTTAAAAACATTGAAATATTCCACATTACATTCATAACTATTTGTATATTTATGAGCTTCTTGTAATCATAACAAACCAAAATAATTAAGATTATTTGGGATTAATTATACCTGTGGCTCCTCCTCATTACAAAAATATTTCATCGCCTAATTCGATCATATATGTGAAAGATAGATACGTAGTAATTACTGCCAAAAATTAAGTCACTTAATGAAAAATAGCTGTTTTTCAGAACGAGTAAGATACCTGTAAGTCTCAAAAGGATTTTAAACTGTAGAACACGATATATGTAGGTTTATACAGGACAACTTTTTCTATCCAATTGTGTATATATGTTGATATATATTATATTGTGTACCATGAGAAAACGGATTAGGGCTTGTTTTTTAATACGATTCTGACTTTAGTAAAACTTATACTTACATCAAAATCATGTAGACTCATGTTAAAACTCATCCTCTCACAGCATGCAACAGAATTTAATATTATACATACCATTGGATATAGAACTTTTTCCTCTGCAAATTCATATGTATCTCACATTGTGATCAAATTTTTGGCAAACATATTCGCATTTTCTCGTTTTTGTTGCGTTTTCAAAATATAGTCACTTATCAATTAATGAAGAATCAACAGACATAATAAAACATATATGCATATATTGTTAAAGTCTATTCATGTAGTATATAATAAGAAAGAAAAAATACTTACAAATAATTTATTCGCAAATTTTGCCTATCAGTTGACAGCATATAAATTTATATGCAATGTTTTAGTCCAGTTAAGACATTTTGTACTTTATCAACTAGTTTTGGATCATGATTACAGCTTGTATGATTGTACTTTAAAACTGCATTATCTTTTAAAATAATCGCACGAAAACATGAATTGAATATACAAACGTGTACGAACAACTCATTCTGATTTTCACGTTTTCATCAATATAAGAAGTTATTACACAATATTTTTCTTTCACTTTAAGCGTGGTTGACCAACTAAACTTATCATTCATTCTCATTCTCCTATTTTTATTAACAATGGTTTACTTCCTATTCATTCTAGATTAGTTCCATTCTCAATTCGTCACTAAATCGTTGTTAGTAGAAAATGCATATTATACAGTGAGAGAATTACTTATTTTCATTAAAAAACATTAGTGCATTGCCATCGTAGCTGTATCTTAGTCCCTTGCTTTTGACTTATTTTACTTTTACTACTTTTTCCACATTAGATAGCGAATATGAAATTAGTGAATTCTCTTTTCACATATTGTTCAAGCAAGTAGACTAATTGATAGTCGATATTATTGTTTCTTTTTCATCGTTTTTGTACTTGCACTTCAGTTTTCTTGCAGCCTTGCGGAATTAAAATACATGTTCAATGCATAATAGCTCGAAAAATCTGTATATTTGAAGATGTACAGGAAATATGTTGTTCAAATGATTATTATTACTTTCAACTTGGCTATTTGTTCGAGGCACATTTTGAATAGCAACATCATCCACATTCCACAAACGGATAGGAAAGCAAGAACATTGACATCATTTCTCAATACGCAAATGATTGAAGATAACAACTGATTCTAATACTTCTAAGCAGATGTACGACAACATATAAACAACAATATTTCAGAAAATATCGGGGTGATTACGTACTTCGAAAGCACTTAAGGGCGAATGAATAATTGAATGAATGCAAGAGCTTCTATCAATAGCATATAAATCATGATGCAATTTCGTCGTAAATAACCAATCAAAAAATGACCATATTTTGAAAGTATAATAAAAACAATACTATACAATTTTATTTGTTCCAAAAACTGTCACTTTCCATGAACTTACCTAGTTTTTAGTCTCAATTAAGGAGCTACAGTAACCAGTGTAGCACATTTTTCTATAGTAAAAAAAATCGCTCTTAATGAAAACAATTTTTCTTGTCCAGAATTAAGTAAAAATGATATTTATAAGGATACATTAAATAGATTTAGTAAGAAAATCAAGAAATATGATGTGTATACGAAAAAATTTATATTATTCAGTAAATATTTACAATTGACATGTGACTTATAACTTTATCATAGGATGATGTTTAATATTATTTAAGATGGACGGAGAAATATTTTTTTTATAGGTAGTGCGGTACCACAGTTTAGCTAATTGTCAATGAAATTTTAATCAGCTTGAGTAATCGTGTAACATAAAAAAGATTTTAGTCTTTGTTTACCATCACAGTGAATTGATCGACTGTATATGACATCCAGTGTATAAATCATCGAAATTTTTCGAACAGTTAAATATCCGGTGATCATAATTGTAAGTGGTATGTAATCAATTACATGCCATCCACTTATGCAAGAGTAGTCACCGAAGAATCATATTGACGTGTATATTAATCAGCACTTCTGACTGAGTTCTAATCACAGATAAACTCAGTTAAAAAATTATCATTATTTAGCATTTTGTAAAATAATCTATTATTATTAGGCAAACACATGAATCAAGTGAAGAGTAATGTTGCAAATTTATATTTTTTATAGACTTATTTTTTTCATATTCTTTTCTGACTATCGTTCAGCTTAGCATTTTTTTTTGATTACCAAAACGTTCAGTCCTAATCACTAAACTTATTACATATGAAAATAAGAATAACAAATCGAAAGAATTTATGGTCTACCTTGTATTAAAGATAATTTGATTTGAGGTCGGAATAAATCATGATGAAGGTATTTGGACGCCACTTGTCGTATTGTCGAAGGTCAGTGAGTGATTGAGTTGTGTTCTTTTTGTCAGTAATCATGAATGTTATATATTATAATTCTCACGAAATCTGTATCATAATCTGGTAGGATAATTTAAATCTCATATGAGCAGAATGGACATTTATTTGTATTTTCTACACTTGAACGAATATTTCGTTTGATTATTTAAATCTAAACGATGATATTAAGACATATTAGATAATGATTTTACTAATTTGACTGCTTTTCCATACTACTTCACGTTAGGCAACGGTTGCCATTCTTGCTTCAACATTTTGTTTGTTATATTTGTTCTATACTAATATCAGAATCCATTACAATCACTTTGAGCTAATTAGTTAATTCAATCAAATGAGATTAGAAAAATACGCGTTTTATAATGAGAACATGTCATGCCATTCCAAGTCAACCCAACATGTTTGATATGCGTACCTAGCATGTCGAATTGATCTTGGATTTTAATTTACGCACGTTTAGATTAATTTATTGATCATTTTGTAGCTAATAATTTTTGGTGATCAAAATATATTTTTTCCATATAGGTGAAAATTAGCCCCAGAGACTGAAAACGAGTCAAGCCCCAGTGCGAAGTTTGAGAAATGTGTCGAGCCGAGTCGAGCCCGGTTAGACTTACTGTTCAGTCGAGTTGGGTCGAATTTAAATTGAAGAACTCGACTTTTTAAAAATATCTTAATAATCCTATCATTTATTTCTCAGTATTAGTCATCGTCACCGTTAGACCAATCGAGATCACATCTTCCTAATTGCAGACACTTTTTGATAAGTAAATAAGAAAAATGTCTGCAATCCAAAATAGGGTGGATAAATGAAAAATGCTTCTAATTGAAAGATGTCTGCAATTTGGCGGTAAATAATGCAATTAAAAGGCTTTCTTCTATAATTATATCTATTGGTTTCACTTCCCACTTTTGCTTCGATATTGTTCTCTCGTTAAGGTCACGTATATCTAGTTCTTTTCTTTCCTGTTATATGACATCATTAAAATTTTCCATATGATGTTCTTCTGACCTTTAGTTACGATTAAAATGTTTCTAATCATCATCTGTAGGAATTTTTCACACATTTAATTTTTCTGTGTTCATCATCCTATGTATAGCCTATGCGTAATGATGGTGGGATTAAATACATTTGAATAAAACAATATCGATGAGCAGCAAGAACTTTAGCCGATTGAATACATAATTAGGTAATGAAGGAATTTTGTATGAGAAATATCTATTTGGTTTCAAACGTTCGAACAAAAACGGAATTCAATGTTGGATCTGTACACAGAAATAGTGCATTGCATCGCTGACAACTCTTGACCCTTCGATCGTGAAAAGTGTTGGTATAAAACCCGGTGGATGTCATGACGTTGAGCATGCGGCAAAATCTTCCATTGAAGTATACGAATGCACTACATCGATAAAGAAACGAATCGAAAACAAGCCGACAACACCAAATCCATTGCTACACGACCAACAAGTGAAGAAGTTTCGATGGAGCCACGGTACTGCAGCAACTGTTCCTGTATTCAATCATATAAAGATGGCTTTGTACGATTATCGGTCGAGTTTCTATCTACTTATACCGAAATTACTATCATCGATCAATGCACCGTATCAACTAAGTCGAACATGATCAGACGACGAATTTCTTTTTTCTGACAACCGATCAGCCTTGATACTTTGTTTTGACTTTGTTTTGGCTTTGTTATGAATCTCAACATCCTCGGTTCGAACGCACACTAGAATGCAGATGGAACTTTTCGTACTGTTCTGAAGCTCTTCTAATACAGTTAAAGTATTCACATATGGGATGAATGCAACATGAAACCTGTTGTGTACGCTGCGCTGCCGAGCAAGTATGAATCTACTTTTTCTACTTTTTTAAATAAATTAGTTTCATATAGCCAATGTTTTGGTATTTCCCTAGTACCTCGTTCAATTTTGATTGACTTTGAAATAGCTGCATTTAATGCATTCTGGGAAACATTTCCTGCAGCTTCTATAAAAAGATGTCAGTTTCACTTTAGTCAGAATGTCTGGAGGCAATTGAAGAAACGAAGTTTAATATGGCTATCAAAAGAAACAGAAGCTCGTCATCAAATAGCTAATCTTCTCTCTCTACCACTATTACTACCCAATTAAATCAACACAGCTATGTCGAACATCATCAAAAAGATTAAGGATGTATATAATAGCTTCATCAAACTGACAGATTATATGCTTCGCACTTATATTGAGTAACCATTGATATCCAATATCATTCTGAAATTTATTTGACATTATTGGAGAACGTCTCAGGACTAATAATCACGTCGAAGGATATCATGGGCAATTTAATTCACACTACCAAACACATCCAAATGTATAGGCTTGGATAAAACATATCTAAGAATTAGATGAATTAACTATTATTCGATTTGAACAAGAACAAGCCCAGATATGATCTACACATCCTAGACGAGCGACAACAGTGATGAACAAGAAGAAGTTGATCGAAGCGAAGCAAAACTACTTGAATGGTCTTTTACATCTTGACGATTATCTAAAACTATAATATTGTCTATCCTATCTCTCTATCAATATTTTCAAGAAGACAGACAAAGATGATGCCGATTATGAACTCAATTATGACTGAAATGTTTTTTTTCCTGATTTCTCTTATATTTGTATGTTTACTATACTTTTCTTGTGATTGTAACTAAGGGCTATGAATTAAATTTATTTACTTCTTATGAAATGCGGACATTTTTTAGATGAGAAGCATTTTTTCATTCAATCACCCTATGCCGGGATGTAGACATACTTAATCGACTAATTAAGAATTGTTCGCTATTAGTCATTAGTCATCGAGATAACACAATATCAATTCGTTTCAATGAATAAGTTGGACAAAACATCGAAATGAATAGACAGCAATGAACTGACGATGCTAAATAAACTATAATGAATGATATACACTTGCTTTCATTGTACCCAACGCATTATTGATTGTTCAAAGATTAATTAGAAAGCAATGACTTGATCGAACATCAGCTTATGTAAATGATCGATATGTGATGTGTAACAGATTTAGTAGTGTATTTCATTATTTCATTATTTATTGAACAATGATCACCATAACAGAGTGGGTGTTTAATCCTTTCAGGAACATGGCTCAGTCAAAGGCTGAAATGTCTTTGAGATTTTTTAGTTAATATGGGCAATGTGTATTGTGAATATTTTCATCAAAACTTTAAAAAAAATCTACAAATTCGTTCTGAATCCATACCTGTACTCTCCCACAGAGATGGCGAACAAATAATTTGATCATTGCCGTACGGGGTACAGCTGTGAGTCAAAATTTCATCGACAGCTATCGCAAAATCAACTTTTGGAATGCTATTTGGAGTCACTCATAACGTGCTTCAACAAGCAAAAATCGAATTGTTTCAAATTCAGCAAATGAATACAAACCTACCCTCCTACTAGAAGTAGTGTTTCAAAAATCCACCAGATGGCTTACGGAAATGACCTCATTAGAGTTATAACTCTCATATAAATGCATTCACCTAAGTCTCTACTATGTCATAGAGGAAACTGCATCAAGATATCCTTTTGCGTTCACGAGTTATTAAAACATTACGAAAATTGAAAAAACTGTACTAAATTGAGTACGGTGGGCCTAAAAGGATATAATGATCAAATATTTGGTCATATTTAGAATATTAGAATCGATGAAATATGATTTGCATTCCATTCGATATAGCCGTTTCGAATAGTCTTGGTGAGTAGTTATCATAAGAAGAAATCGACTTACAGTGGTGCTGAAATCCCGCAAGAAGTCATTCAGAGCTAATTGAGACGATAATACCAAGCTCTGAAACTGAATGGAAAACTCCTAGAAAATCTGTTTCTAACAGAGAACCTCTAGAAATCAATAGAGAACAGCAATGTATAAAGTAAAGAGAGTGATGAACTTTTTTTCTATGTTTTCAATCATCTTTGAATGACAAAGACAAGATTTTAATAGGAAGACACAGAAAGAAAACCCTTATATCGTCAAGATTCAAATGCTACTTCTAAGAGATTGTCGAAGTTCTTGAAGCTGATGGTATCCTTTTCTTATGGCCCGACGTGAGTATTTCAAGACTATAATAGGAGCGAAGTGTGTGTCTAAATTTTTTCTCATTCCGATATTGAGAGTGTATTTCTGAACGTTCAATTTTAAATCGATACTCGACTCGGATCGAGTCGAGTCGAATTTTTTTGACTCTTTTCGATCTTTGCTTAGCACCACATTTGAGTAATTTCGCCTAGAATTCTTCCAGGAGCGTGTTCCATACCGTATTCCAAGTACAGTTCGACGAACTCTATTTAATGATATGCTTGGATTTCTCCCAAGCAAAAGTATAACTTATTGGGCTGTAGATGGTACTAGTGAAAATCTAAAAAATCATATTTTGGGTTGTGGAAAATCTCAACATACCATTAGATGGATCTCATGAAGTTATATTTGGAACACTGGTTCAAACGCTTGAAACATGTTTCTGGACGAATTCTGAGTGAAGTTACTCAAATATAGTGCTAACTTCATGTACGCATTTTCTTTCTTATTATTTGTTCCTAATTAATACAATTCTTTTCTTTATTTGATACGAATACTTGCCCAACTAGTTAGCCTTTCTCCCCCTGGGGAAAGGTCTATTCGGGTATTGCGATGCATTCCCATACATTCCAATCCATTTCGGCAAGTTCAATGTTTGCCTGTTTCCGGATCAAAGACTAAAGATAAGAGCCAAAGGACATAGGTTAATATTCAACCGCAAGAAACGGAAGAAAACTATACTAACAATTTCAGGCATTCTATTGATTCTAAATCAGTCTTTTACTCCTTGCGTTTTCCACTTGATCAAAGCTATATTTCCAAAAAGGCAGCTCATCTACGATTACAGTCACAAAACATGTGAGTCTTCGAGGTGCATTACAGTAGATCGTGCAAATCTCTTCTCGGTCTCGACAACCCTATTCACTATTTATACAATAGTGAC
The DNA here is from genome assembly GCA_022393335.1 of Macrotrachela quadricornifera. Lineage (NCBI taxonomy): Eukaryota > Metazoa > Rotifera > Eurotatoria > Philodinida > Philodinidae > Macrotrachela > Macrotrachela quadricornifera. The sequence goes on along the minus strand of JAJEKB010021399.1, from coordinate 15,889 downwards.
AAACTTGGTCACCCAACGAATGGCTGTAATCCTCTCCTCTCCCCCAATCCTCTGTTTCTTCGCTATTGTATTGAAACAACATATTGTTGTTCGGGGTGCATTTTAGTGGATTATAAAAACGTTTTATAAGTGTGGATAATCCTAGCCTTTGTTTTCACAAAAGTGGCACACTCGTTCGCCCAACGGACGGTTTGACTTCCTCCTCTACCCACCGCCCCACAGTGGACAGCCACGCAATAAAATCGATTTTCAATATCTAAGCCTATATCATAGCTACCATTGAAGCTACTATGATCCTGTATTGAAGTACATTCAGGATACTACTGGATAGTGAGTATCTGTTAAGCAGCAGGTGCTACAAAGTACGTAAAATAGGTGAATGACATTAATAGGGCCATATAAGTAAAAGTTATGTTTCAAATTAAGGATATAGTTCTATTTATCAGTTTTTCTATAGTTATACAGTATTATATATGATTTCGACTTTCTGAAGTTCTTTACGGTGTGAATAGGTGAATAACATATGCCCAGAGTACTGGAAAAATAGTTATCAGCGAGCAATGTAATTCATACGCCGGAACTTTAATTCAAGTTTCAATTTGTTATTCGATTAAGCAAGTTATGATCTATCTTCAGCCGATGCCCGGTTAAACGGATGTTAAGATATGGTATCTCAAACATAGGAGCCAATACGGATTTTTAGCACAACGCCAAGGTCTCCTCAGATTCATCTGAAAAGTCAACTTTTGAATTTCGACTTGAAACTGTGGGCAGAAAAAGATCTTAGTGAGAATAGTCTATTCTGAAAGTTTCGAATCTGTTAATGGTGCCTATCCTTAAATATAAACATTTCATATTTTGTGCTATAAGTGACATCTAAGGGCTATTTTTTCCTATACTTATCACTCGGGATAGAATTAACCCAAAAATCTAGAATTCTCAGAATAAACTAGTCTTCTTGAAACCTTTCTCTAAGCAAAGTTTCAAGTCGAAATTCGAAAATTGATTTTTCACGTAAACCTGAAGGGGCGACGGCTTTTTACTAAAAAGAAGTCATAAAAATTAAATATCTTGAGAAAAATAAGCTATAAGCACTAACTCTTTTCGGGATGTTCATAATTTACTAGAACCTATATAATGCACATAGCCTCGATTCAAAAGCGATTTGGCAACTGAAAATTGCTTCTGATCCTCTTTTTCTGTTCACTGTGCCCCTCTCTTCCTACCCAATCCTTGATTTCTCTACTATTGGCAATCCGATATATTCATAAAGACCTATAAATGACATCCCTAAATATGTCATAAGAGTCCATGAAGGACGTCCCTAAATATGTCATAAGAGTCTATGAAGGACATCCCTAAACAAGGTATCACGATCTATGAATGGCAACCCTTAACAGAATATAAGGATAGCCTTAATTAAGTCATAAGCACCTATGCATGGTACTCGTAAATATAGTGGAGGAACATCTAAATGAAACTCTCAAATAGATCATAAAGATCTATGAAGAACAACCTTAAATAGGACATAAGGATCTATAAAGGCAAGTCTTTCATAAGTCATAAGAAACTATAAAGGACATCTGTAAGTAGAGTATAAGGATCTACGAAGAATACTCCCAAATATGGTATAAGGACTTATGAATGATATCTCAGAATAGACCATAAGTACTTATAAATAGTATCCCTAGATAGGACTTAAAGTCCTATGAATGGTAGCCCCAAACAGGATATCGGGGCTCAGGGATGGAGCCCTTCAATAGGACATAAGAGTCCATAAAGAATAGTCCGAAAAGAGTATAAGAATTTATCAATTGTGTCTTGAAATATACCATAAAAATAGATGAAGGGTATTCTCAAATTGCTCATAAAAATCTATGGATGGTACATTAGTTTCTCAAAGTCAATTTTCGTCATATATCTCCAAACCAAACCAAAAAGCAATGTCGCAACCAAAACCTCAAAACCAAATCCATTGTCAAAATCGAAACTATCAAAACCAAAATTTGAAAAACACTTTTGGTTTTGGTACATGCTTAATATCAATTCTCAGCCATTCGAATGGTTCAGAACGAGTCTTTTCTCCTTGCTTTTCCCATATGTATGTGTAATTAATTTTTGGCAAGGAAAATCTTTCTTACTGAAGAGAACGTTCTATCGAGATGTGTACTATAGCTTTTATGTGTATATCCGAATAGACAGTGGACCTTTTTTCTATACAAGCAAACACTAGATATTATGATACCATTAATTACCGATGAGGTCTATGTTAAAGGAATATCTTCGTTTCTGAACCGACCTATTATTATTTTTGTTGTTTTCTGTTTTTATATGCTTCAGTCTTTTGTATATTTTTCATTCTCTCATCTGCTATTACTGTTGTTTTCATGTTGTTAAAATTAATTTTTTTGTTTGAAATAAGAACAAGCATTTGGAAAATATAAAAGAAATATGAAGTAGTGCAGAAAAGAACAAAAATTTTATTTGTCATCACATCAAATTTAGCAAATTGAAAACAAGGATTCGTTTGTGTTACAATGTCATGAGACAACGCTATCCATCATTCTATCCTGATCACATTAGTTACAAGGAAAATATCATTTTTAATGATGCATTATCGAAACGTATTTTCGCCTTCGAAAAAACAACATTCTTTACTTTTTTCTTAACTTGTTCTGAGCTAGAATGAGATAGACTCTATTGGCTGTACATTGTCTATAACTTACAAAAAAATATCGCTGATGTAAAGTTGATCTACTATTAACTTTAAGAAAGACATATCTTTTTTTTAAGTATCGCATAAACCATTAAAAGAAGTTATCCATGTAAAAAAAAAGACAAAAAATCTGATTATAATCGATTTTTGTTTGATGAAAAATCGATTAAAATGGCACGATTTAAATCAGATTTTCACCAAATTTTCTATTTTTCATCGATTATAATTGATTATTCTACTTTTAATCGATTTTAATCCTAATAGCTGAAAAACGCGTTTTTCTCGGTTTTTGACTTAGAAATCGTAGTTCTTAAATTGTTTTTTCAGATTCCTTGCGTCGACAAATAGGTAGTACAATGATAGACCAACCTCTGACACATGTGTCAGAGGTTCATGAGATGACGACAATTGGTACTTATTCCTTTTTCCACTGTTCTGATTTTAATGGATTAAAAACAAAATAATCGATTAAAAGTAGAATAATCAATTATAATCAATGAAAAATAGAAAATCTGGTTTAAATCGTGTCATTTTCATCGATTTTTCTTCAAACAAAAACCGACTATAATCAAATTTTGTGTCGTTTTTTTTTATATGGGTAGTAGGTCTTTATTCTCACAAATGTTGTAGAGTTTTTCACAATGTACCCTTTAGAAAGAAAATTAGGAATTTGAAATTTACTCAAACTAAGATTTATACAAAACAAAAAATGTTTGTTGAATTTTTGAACACTCGGTCGCAACATCATGTAAGCTTTTAATTTTAATCGATTGGAAAAATCATCAGATCAATTCAGTAGAAATTTGTTCATACAGCTATTGTAAAGCTTTCGACGGCGCATCTTCTGGACAAAAGATCGGGTTAGTATCATTTTCTCAAGTCGAGATATTGGCAAAGTAAGAAAATCTTTCAGATATTTTTACTACGACGGGACATTTCATTTTTATTCCACTTGTTCAGTTTGAGTATAGAATATACTATGAAAATAAATCAATAGAAGATATTTTTATAGAGATTTTGTAGAGCTTTTCACGGCGCCTCTTTAAAAAAAAAAGAATCAATATTACACGACTTATTTCTGCTAAGATTTTTGTAAAATACCAAATTTTGCAATCATTTTGACTCAACCTAGTAAAATGGTTTTCCAAAGAAATTCTTTCCGTTTTAAGGTTTCAGGAAGAGATTTTTTAGGCTTTTGAAGTGCAGTAGTGATGCAAATCCTATTTGTTAAATAGTTACAAGAGAACATCCACTACATTGCGCTTATTTTAAGGAAATTTATTAATTTATTAAATAACTAAGAGGATCTTCTAATACGGGGTGGGGAGTTTACAAAAGTTAGTTAAGAAATTAAGATCGTTAAATCTATTTTTTCATATATATACCATACTCATAGTGTCAATGTAATTCAAGTTATTCATAATGATTTGTAAATATGCAAAATATATGTAACTTGTTCCACCACAGTTCATACAATATTAAACAATGTAATTAGTGTAAAAAGTCAATATACTTTTGATGTATTTTTCGACGTATGTAAAATTTAATGTATTAATCAAAACAAGATGGTTTGATTAATGAAAATGGTGACTTTATATTATTCAAGTTCAGTTATATATTTGGATAGGTTGGTATTCTAATTATAATACATTTGTAATATTTTATGAGATTTTCATTAAAACACATAACTCTGAATAGTATTATTTTGAGAACAAATTTCTTTATTCACTCTTAAATTATCGAAAAGAGTCAAAATCAAAAGTGGCATTTCATTTCATAGAAATATGCTAGAACTATGCACTTTCACTATATATTATAATGAGAAGCTCTAAGTTTTGCTTGATGCATTCAATATATAGGTGAAAATGAATGTATATTTAATTGGAAATTAAGATCATATTATTTTTTTTAGGAAAGAAAAGGCCTATAGTAAAATAAGATTATCTACCTATTGAAATATATAAAGAGATTTCAATAAGATATAATCATTGTTTTTCTTAGTGTAGTGAATTGAACGTTGTTTTGATTGATACATTAATTTTAATATGCTTAGAAAAGTCTATTGAAGATGTATTGACTTTTTCGATCGATCAGAGTTCTTAATGCATTTACCTTTTGTAATGGAGGATAAATGTAAAAGTATACGATATTTAAGTTAATTCAATATATGAAGTATAACGAATTAATAGTAAATTATAGATTATTGGTGTAGAGGCTAAAAATTGTTCTAATACAGTATAATAGAAAAAGAATTATCGTATATCTGACCGCATCATTACTTCTTTTTGGAAAGATATTCTCGAACTAAAAGCATTTCGGCAAAAATGTGATTGTAGCGATCCTATCGTATAATTTTTGTTCGAATAAATTTAGTTTGTGACATCTACATTAAGAGCAAACGAACATTTTTATAATATGATTATTCTTTTAAGATACAAGAAATCTAAACGTTCACTGCCGAAAAAATGTTTCATTTTAACGTCGCTAATGATATGGATTTTTTCATTGAATCTATGAGTCATCATATATTGTCTTATATACTCTAACAATCTAAATAAAATACGGGTTCGCATGGTTAATGAAGCAAATCAAACAATTTTAAACAGCCAAAAAACTAGTGAGTATGCGAGACTCAAATGATTCTACTTGCTTAAGTCGATCGTCGACAAATTTTCTTTTTGAAAATGTCAATAAACTTGTAACAAACTTAATGCCTTCCTATAATCGTCGAAATAGTATTCAAGTAAAACTGACCTAAAGAAAAATCTCATTTAGTATTATGTTATGTTTTCGTTCTGTGTAGTTCTATAAGAGTGTCGGTGCAACATCGCATGGAACAATTACATGTAAAATTAATAAATTTAAATAGAAATAAAATAAAATGAAACATTCTTTTTTTTCTAAAGTTGTGAACAATAAATCAAATCCAGCAGATTTTATTCGTATATCACCTGATGCTTCAGTTCAAGAGGTTAAACAGTTACTCACTCATTTATGGTGTGGAAAAGTAAATTTTATTATTCTTAAAAAAATTAGATTCTTTTATTGATGATTTTATTATTTAGCAACCATCACTTGTTATATCAATTACAGGTGGTGCAAAAGATTATAATATGAAACAAAGATTAATGACTGCATTCCAGCGTGGTCTTCTAAAACTGGCACGAACAACAGGTATTAAAATAAAATAATGTTATTTATATTGTGAATTTTTGATGCAAATCATTTTCAAAAAGTTATGTCTAAAACTATGTGATATGAAGATTATAATCGAAATTATTGATAGATTTTTTACTACTTTCAAAAAAAGTTTCATAAACAAAAAAAAACTCTTATTTTTATTTTCTTTCCCTCTTCTTTCCTTAAGCAGACATAGGCTTGAAAGCATGATCCTGTTTAGATACTTCGTTTTTATCCGAAGATTGAATATATAGAAAGAAAGAGTAATAATTATGACGATTCATGATTTATGCCGGTTAACTCATTTGTCATATGAAGCAATATAAATGCTCATACGTGTATTTAGCACACAAGCACTTTTATTATCAAATTTTTGCATAGAAAACTTCGGGAAGTTAACTAGAATACCATTCTATTTCTTTTTGATACGTTTTGACTGTTAGTATATTCGAGCTTCTATGCACTTCATACATCAGAGTCCAACTAGAAAATTAATCGATGCAAAAATATATGATATTTCCATGTTGTAATCAGAAATCCGTGAGTTGCGATATAACACTACCTCACTACTGCCGAATCTCGCAGACGGACAGTAGTAGGATACCGCAAGATTTTGTAATTTGTCCACCTTCTAGAGACGCTATTTGTTTCCATCAAGATTATAACTAAACTTTGTGAAAAAAAAGAAATGGGTTTTCAATAGGTTCTTTCCCTTTAAAAGGGCTTTTGTGTATATTATGTCGCTCTTTTCAATGTGATAGAGATGAAATAGTGACTGTGACCTATGTCTAGAATGAAGAATATGAAGCCTGTTATACTCCAAAATAGCCGTGGTATGTCCTGTGCCATCGTATTCTGATGATCCGTATAGCTCAATATTATGATCTGTATCTTCGTGATTATATATAAAGCAATAAAGTTATATATGAAAAATCTAAAGTATAACTGAGACATATGACTTTATCCATACAAAGTCAGTATGTGAACAGTTTTGTATTCATGAATCATATATTTAAATATTTGACATCTCCGAGAAACATGATCGTTATTTTCAATCATGAAAATCACTCTATCATTCGAAGTACAGCCATTTACCACTAAGTAAACACTATATCTTATTGATATGATAAGGACTTCATTTTTTCTTATACAGTACCTTGCACTGTGATAATCAGATGAGCTTTAAATATAGAAGAAAGTCTTCTTCCGACGGGCAAAATAGAAAAAGATATCATGCATTATACAGTAAAGACAAAATTATAGAAAACTAAAAATGATTGCAACCCAAACTAATGAGTTTGTGTTTCTGTGATTATTTCGATTTCACAGCGATCGCGGCATCCATTATTTCCTTTTCATATTGTGTGATGAAATCCTTTCATATCAGATTTATATCTATGCGCAAATGCTAGGATCTTCTTGTTCAAAAATGACAAGAATTGTTTTCCTCTAGTAAAAAAGAAACCAGCGTCCTTGGTGCTTCTCTATTTGTAACAATTCGTAAATATTAAATATGTCGTTATCTCTTTGATTAAAAGTGAAATAGATTGGTCTTGAACATCCTTCCTTTATCCTTCCTATTGTTATTGAATTTTCACACAACATGCCAAGACAGGCAGTTAGCTTTCTAATTTGAAATTTAAATCTACTGTATTTATTAAACGCAGATTGGATGAAAATAATGAAGAAAGACTTCTTAAATCTTTTATTTTATCTAGTCAGAAAACTTTTCCATTTTTTTTCTGGATTGTAATATGTTTGTGTTTTGATTTTAAGGAGCTTGGATTATAACTGGAGGAACCAATACAGGAGTCATGAAACTTGTTGGCGATATTATTCAATTGAATACTAATCGATCTGCTCCAATTCATTTAATTGTAAATTAAAATTTAAAATCTCAATATTTATTTTAAATAATATTTAATAATAGGGAATTGCTACTTGGGGTTGTGTATCCAATTTTGAACAGCTTGATGTTCATGGAGAGAATGTAGATTATGTTACCCCACATGCTTCAGGATCAGGCCAATCACCAATTGACCCTAATCATACTAAATTTATTTTTATTGATGATGGAACTGTACGCAAATTTGGTGCGGAGATAGAATTTCGTGCTCGACTTGAAAAAGCTATATCTGCTGGCTTTTTTGCACCACGAAGTATATCTTTTATTAGTGAACCAAATCAACCTTTAGCAGCACAAAATCCTTCACGTCAAGAAGATTCAGGTTGATATGAAAATATATTTTCAACTTCAAATAAATATTAAATGATTGGTTATGCTTTATTATAGATCCAGTACCTGTCGTTCTTCTTGTTGTTGAAGGTGGACCAAATACAATTAAAACAGGTATAATATGACATTGTTAAAACAATAAAATAAAACTAATGTTTTTCTTTCTATAGTTCATGAAGCCGTTGTTCACAACAATATTCCAGCTGTTTTTCTTGAAGGAACAGGTCGATGTTGTGATTTATTTTGTAAAGCAATTCGTCTTTATGATGAATATAATGAAGAATTTAAACAAAACACACACAATCTACAGTAAATAGAAAAAACGAATTTTAAATAATTTTTTGAATTTAAAAAATTTATTATTATTCTAAATATGAATCGGATGTATTCATTTTTGTAATTACTAAAAGAAGGAAAAAAACCTAGTGATTCTGAGATATTGATTATTAAAACGAGTGAAGATTAGTATAAGAGTATTAGATAGAACAATCATAAGACATATTAAGTTGATGTAGTTCCAATTTCTAAAGCTAAATATTTACAGAATGATGCTTTTGTATTATTTGAGATAGATATAAAATCAGATTAAACTTCAAAGTTTCAAAGATGACTTTTATATTTTATTCTGTTTTCAATTTTTTTAATCAAAATTATCATATATATATTTACACCCTTGGCCACAAGTCTTTCTTCCTCTATAATTTTTCTTTTATATTAATCCTGTTTGTTCTCAAGTGAATGTTAATTATAAGGCTAGCTTAAATATTTTATTTCAATATAATGTATCCTTAATTACGATTTGGTTCGATAAACAATATGTGTCTTTCAGTATAATCAACCACCATTACATATAACTTGGTTGACAAAATACTCTGCAACTAAATTACTTCTTTCTTCAACATTTGCCGAATATTTTACTTGTTTTGATTTATCTTAATTTCATAGAATCGACTAGACTGCATTCAGAGTCAAGCTTTAAGTCACTGATCAAGAAAGCTTAATAAGTTCATTATTTCTAATACAAATATTAATTCTTCCTAATTATTTAGTTTAAGCCATGCTTCGATTGAAATACGTCGTAAAGAACTTAAAAATAAACTGCGCGCAGAATTAACAAAAGAACTTAACGAAATTTCTGGTAGAAGTGATATATCCGATACCAATTTTGATAAAAGATTGCGGACAACTACAGTGTCTCCGAGAAAAAAAAATGAAAAAAAACCTGACACAACTGATTATTTTGATCTCGTTTATCAATGTCTTGATAGACAAAGAAATTTTTTAAATATTGTCACACTTGATGTTCGGAATTCAGTTGAACCTGATATTGATTTAGCTATTTTACAAGCTTTATTAAAAGGTAAAATATGCCAACATTATTTTTATTCTCAAAACAATGTTCTTTTCAGCTACTCCGGGTTCGGATTCCAGAGAGGCCAATCTTTCAAGAAAACGTGAACAACTTCGTTTAGCATTGGAATGGAATCGTGTTGATATTGCAAAAAATTATATTATGAAAAACGATCGAGATTGGAAAGTAAGAAATTACTTTTAATCAAATATGTTATTTAAGTTTTCTCTATTTTCTTTTTATCATTAGAGAATTGATTTAACTGATATGTTTGAATTAGCAATTAATAGAGATCAAATAGAATTTGTTAAATTATTTCTTCAACATGATCTTTCATTAAGTGATGTATTTCGAAGTCCTGAAAAGCTTTTAGCACTTTATGTGGATAAGAAAGACAAAGTACAACTTCATACATGACTGACTACAAATTATTACTTGCTTTTTTTTGTTTAGAATAATGAAGAATTTCGTGCTCCTCCAAATCCATTAGCAGCCATCTACGAAGAATATATTCAAAAGGAAATAGGCGATTTTTTCCAAATCGATACTGCTTTAGGATCACAAAAACGATCATCTTTTTATGGTTTAAATCATAATAATGACAACAACATATTTTCATGTTGTACAACACCACTGACAGATCAACATGATGCTGAACCGAGATCTACTTATTCTGAATGTTTTCAATCAAACAGTGAGTTTATTTTTTAAACTAATATTGTTTTTATTATTAGTTCATTTAAAATAATTAGTAGATTGTCTCATTTGATAAAAACTTCAAGAAATGTAATCAATAAAATGATCATTATTAACTTTCATAAATCTCTTTATAAAAAACACTAATTTTTTAGTAAATTTCATATTTATATTGATTGGATAGATCTTTATATGATATAACTATTATAGTGAATTTCATCTTATTATGTAAGACATGACAGTCATATTATAATAAAGAGATCACTAAAGATCCATTATATAATCATTCGAAATTTCTTAAAATACGATGAGACTATTGTTCAAAATAATTCAATTTATCGTATTGAGTGATTAATATCAGAGGTACATATAGGTCAGTTTTTTATTTTCAAATCAATCTTAGTCTCGATTTCAGTTTAGTTCGATTTTTAACTAGATTGATGTTTTTTATATCAGCATATGGATGTACGCTTTCAATAAACTATTTATTGACAAATTCACAATGAGTTTACACCTATGCTGACTAAACTGACATCAATGTATATTAAAATAATAGTTATGTCGTTATTAAAATCATCATTCACTGACTACAAAGACTACATTTTTATTGATGTATACTAAGCCTCGTAATACTGACCACACTCATATTGATCTTTAATGAATTACCTCATATATCTATACTATATGAATGTGTCAATACCATTCATATTCAGTGTACAGCAATGTCAGTTTTCTCAGCATCGTAATGAATTCAGTTTTGATAAATCACTATCAGTATTTTATTATTTTAACAGAAGCTACATGTTCCTAAATCAATGTATAAGTGTGTAAAATAAGAAAAGTGAAATAAAACCAAAAAGTGTTATAAGATACAATTCAAGTATTCCTGTATTTTCTTGTCTTTTTTTCGTCTTAGAAAAAACAGAACATAACTAACGTCATTGTGCAAATCAGAAAAATTAGATTATATTTAAAAGAGATTTATTTTCAAAGTTTTTTTATATATGATATTAAAATATATTTTTATTAATGATTTAACAGACTATTTTGGTTATCAAATGGATATTTATAAAGAACTCTTTTTCTGGTCTGTAATAAAAGATAAATATAAATTTAGTTATTTATTTTGGGGTCATAGTAAAAATAAAATCTGTGAGTAAATACTTTCTTTTTATTATTTATAAAGAAGCAAAAATATTTTTATAGGTGCTGCATTAATTGCCACATTAGTTTTTAGAAAACATGGTCGTAAGAATAATGATAATATTTTAACTACACTAGCCGATGATTTTGAAAGTATGGCTATACAAATTCTCAATCAATTTTATCAAACTCAAAGTCGATGGTGTACCAAAGCGATTATACGACGAATACCAGCTTTTGGAAATGTAACTTGGTTAGAATTAGCTATAGAAGCTGATGCTAAACAATTTATTGCTCAACGAGCTGTGCAAGACATACTCAACAATATTTGGTATATTAAAATTTATCTTTTACACGAAAAAACTATATACATAATGTAGGTATGGACATATTGATCAAAAAGTAAAACTTAGTACAATCATCTTTTCGACAATTGTACTATGGTATAGTGGTAATCTTAAATATGATACAGAATTAGTTAAAACAAGTAAAAAGATGATCTTTGATGTATGTCTGATATATTTTTTTTTATTGATTCTTTTGTATAATGTTTTAAATATTTAGGAAAAAACTGATAAACGGCGTTCATCGAAAAATAATCAGATATCAACGTCAAAGTATGAAAAGTATTAGTATGATATTTTGAAAAAATATTTATGAAAATATTGAACTTAATTAAGAAAGGACGGCTTTAATTTTATAAGATAATAATTCACTTCGTATACGTATTAATTTATTCGATAAAATGAATTCGATAAGAAATAGAAACAAAAAAAAATAATACTAATGTTAATGTTTCATTCAGAATCAGAGATGCCCACGTAGCTGAAAATCTGTCGCTACCGCGACACGATGATTTACAAAAAAATTAGCTGAGGTATTTTTCAAAAACAAATGTTTTGAATTTCACTGTTTTGTCCACATTGGATGATAAACATTAATACTAGACCATCAGATTCATCTATCTCAGGATGTTTCATGTGTAAATATTAAAATTCTACCAAATTCACACAGTTTTCCAATGTCTTTGACAAAAACTTTTGCTACTACCACGATGATTTCTTGAAAAATCTGTCATTACTACGTAAGCGGCAGTGTCGTAATAAACATCTCCAATCAGAATTGATTCTCATCATCAGGTTATTTTTACACATACACAGATGCCGTCTATCTTAGGTATAAATGTATGTTATTGGCTAAACTCAGATTCAGGTCGATTCCGATGTAACTTAGTCCTTCCTAAGATTCGAGTTTGAAATAATATACACTGGAATCGAGCAAGAAACTTAAGGCAAAACTCGGTTTTTCTTCGAAAGTCAATGTTGGATTGGCAAGCTGCGAACACATAATGATGTTTTTCTTCCACAAAATCGTTTCATATGGCAAAATTGAATTGAAATAGCTATACATAGTTTTATTTGTAAATGTAAATTCCATAGGAAATTGTTTATAGCAAATCAAATCGAATCTATATTCATAAGCAGGTCATGTAGAACAGAAATATGATCATCCACTGGCAACTTGCCAATGAAAATTTCTGAATCCATCATTGAATTCAGTAAAAAAATCAGTTTTTTTTCTAAGGTTTTGCTTGATTTGAGTTTGAACTAAGTCAGACTCAGATCTTAGAATGACCTGCGACATATATATTCCTTTTAGTTTTTTTGCTGGCAGCAGTATGAATAGAACAAGATAATAGTATTAATAAAAAACAACACCTTGACGTCCTTACTTGCACTACAGTCGTATCATCAAAGAAAGGAAAAAAATGTATATCGATGGTTAAAACAGACATTACTTTTATCTATATAACAAGTGCATTCTGCGAAAGTACAATTTTAACTGAAAACATCAAGATCTATATTATTTTCATTTGAAGATACATCCTAATCTGCATTATTATTCTTTTTATAATCAATTCCACTCAATTTTAGAAATTCATTATCACTCAATATAAAATATCGAATCGATATTAATCATATTTCATCAATTCGTGGTATTCCAAAAACTAAGTCAAAACGAAATTAAAGAGAATGCCGTATAAGCCTTAGTGAAGACGAAACTATTTTTATTCTATCTAATTCCGTAGTCTTCTGATTGGACAATTTAATAAATTTCTGAGACTCTCAATTGATTGTGTTGAGATTTAAATTTGAGAATCAATGGAATTTGATCATTATTGATTAGATTTCTTAGGTTGAATGGTGGTGAAGTCCTTGCAATTGAGTGAAACTGTCAAGATCGAACAAGCACAATAGTATACAGTCATTTACAGGCGTATGCGAAGTCCTTCATCGTCGATCTGGACGACTTTATGATATCAATATTGCGGAGCACTGTTATCTTTTATTGCAATTTGCTATGTTTTTATTTTTTAAACGATATTCAAGCTTCTATTCATATTTATTAGTGAAATATGAATTAGTTTCCTTTTACTTCAGTCCCAATTAATGTTATTAGTTTCAGATGGTTATTACTTAGTAATGGTAATAAAGTAATAAATGTTGAAAATTAAAAAAAGCAATTAATAATAGAGGAATACTTAGTAACTTGTTACAAATTATTAATGTAATGAAAAAATAGCAAAATAATAAATAGGACAAGATACAGATAAGAGGAATAGATAAACTTCAGCTCATACATTCAGATCAAATGAAAGAAAGACTGCTGCCTAACAATAGAGGTGTATGGATTGTAACTCAAGGAGATGGGACATACTCGAGTCAAATTGAAGGTCTCACTATCAAACTTACAAATTTAAAACATGACGTGCTTATAGGGTGCCTAAGTAGAGATCCTTGAAATTCATGGTATGTACAATATGGGCATAATAGTGAATCAGGAATGATTGACTTCACGATTGTAATGATAAAACAGTATTGTTTGGGACAATTAGGAGATTTAGAGAAATTTCCTTTCATGTGATCCAAACAATACCATGCTTTGTCCTTATAATAGTAGAGTCAACCATTCCTGATTCATTCTTACGTCCACATTGTACATACCATGAATTTCAAAGATATTCATCCAGGCATGCTATAAGCGCGTCATGTTTTAAATTTGTTAGTTTGACAAAGAGTCCTTTAATTTGGCCCGAAAATGTTCTATCTCTTTGAGTTACATTATATATATCTTTGTTGTAAGAGTTATCCAGATAAATTTTTACAGGTCATATAGGAACCATGCTCCTAAATTTGTAGAGGTTTGATTAGATGTGATCATTATAAGTCTTAAGATTTGTAAAGATCACAATTAAGTAGGTCTTGAAAATTTATCGAAACTATTCGTAAGTAGTTTTCAAATAGTACATGAGATCAATGCTAAGTTGTCTTTGAAAAGTTATTTACACATATACTACTTTAGTGTTTCCTTATTACTTTATTACTTTAGGATAGGTACTACCGATTATTGGTAATACTAATACCCGTTATTGCTTTTATTACTATTCACAATGATTACTAATTACCAGTAGTCCAACATCAACTTTTGTTCACTGAAATTTTTTTTTTGTCTAATCTATATTAGAACATATTTCTGTTATCATACCGATCAATGACCTGGACCTCGTTCTTTCTAGAATCTTCATTTTCTTGATTATAAGATAAAATATGGCCTGAAAAACTTGAACTTGGCCCTTTGACAAGATTTTTATGTTCTTGAATTTTTACCCGATTCTTATTTTCCGGATTGGATTAGAGAAGATTCTTTTTATTCTGAACTTCAGGCAAGAATTTTTTTTCTTTGATGTCGAATGGAATCTTACCTAGTCAACCAAACATAGCAAGAATCTAGAAAAAATAAGTCCAAGAAATCGATGAGTGATTGAATTTAAAATTGCATATTCATCTGCACTCATTGTGGACGAAAATATTTTCCAGTGCAGAATGCAAACAGAAGATTTGGATAGACAGAAATTGATATTGAATTTGAATTGATGTATCTGAAAAAGCTTATATGACGATAATAAATGGTTGTATTATAGTGATACTAACTTGATACTCATAGAAAATGCATTAAATTACTTTTTAGTTCTAATATAGAAATGTTAACATTTTTTTGAATGGTAATCATACATTGACACCTATTTTTTCTCTTACAAATGATCATTTTTCAATGCATCTAGATTCAACATTTCTTTTTTTATTATTTTTCTAGTTCGGCAGACAAGACTCGTTGGTATTTTGTGGATGAGGATGAGGAATCGGATTATGGTTCTCGCGATCTTCTTGAATTTGAATATCATGAAAAGTAAATAAGGAAAATTAATCAATAAATGCTAATGTTTTATCAATTATTATTTTTCAGCTATTAATGCACTAACTAACGCCTTAAATTTTAATTGATTATTAATGTAAAATTATTCAAAATAAATCGAAAACGAAATTTTCTATTTTTTAATTTCAGGAGAAGAAGTAAAACTCGTCAATATTTGAGAAATATTGTAAGATTTCTACGCGCTCCATTTGTTAAATATATTTATAATGTAGTAAGTATTTAAATCGAATGTTTGTGTTAAAGTTTTTATTCTCTTAAAGTATTTTCATGTGATCTTTTTATTATTATTCTC
>JAJEKB010021398.1:0-28049 GCA_022393335.1 Macrotrachela quadricornifera | reverse complement strand
ACTGCTTTATATATGGACAACTGGTATTCAAGCCCTAGATTATTCCAAGAACTCTACCAAAGAAGAACCGAACAGGGCTACCGAAATTCGATGAGAAGCTTGAGAGAGGACAACAGGTGTTCAAACATACAAAGCACCTTTTAGCATTGAAATGGCTCCATAAACGGGATGTCCCTGTGCTATCGACCATACATACAGCTGACATGATTATTAGTGAGAAATCAGATTCGAGAAGAAAGCAGAAGGTCATGAAACTGTTGTGCATTATTGACTACAACAAGAACATTGGAGCCATCGATCAATCGAATATGCAGATAGGTTATTCTGAATCAGTCAGAAAATCTATCAAATGGTATAAAAAATTCTTTTCCACTTACTGAACATTACAGTGCTAAACACGTTCATACTGTCAAAAATGACTACAAATCAAACAATGCGATTATTTTAAAGATTTTCACACTCTACAAAACTTTTGAGAATAAATATCTATCTATCTCAACATTTGAAACATTGTGCGAAAAGTTTGATCTAAGAAACTAAACCCGTAACCAATCAGTTAATTGCCACATATCTTAAATGTGATTCATTTACTATTCGTCGTCTTAATTTATTTAAAGAAGGAGATATAACACATTATGGACAAGTTTTAGAATTATGGAATATTCCTCGAATTTTAGATGAACTTAATCAGTCAAGCGATTTTATTCAACGACAAATTAATGTTAAAGAATTTAATCAAATAAATCTTTATCGAAAACGTGGTATATCTATGATTCCAGTTATGTTTGGTAATGGATATACAATTGAATTTCTCAATCAAGCAGGAGCTCTTGTTCATATTTACAGAGATGGTTCACTTGTAATCAATCATGGAGGTGTTGAAATGGGTCATGGTTTACATACAAAAATTATATTAATAGCTGCTGAAGTATTACGTTGTAATATAAATAAGATAAGAATTCGTGAAACAGCAATAGATAAAGTACATAATACAACTTCAACATCTGATTCCGTTTCATCAGATCTTAGTGGAATGGCTGTAAAATATGTTTGATACTGATTTTACACAAGGTGCAGCAGTAACAGAAGTTGAATTAGATGTATTAACAGAAGATTGGCATATTTTGCGTGCTGATATTCTTATGGTATGGATAATCTTTTATGATTTATGATAAATATATTTTTTTATAGGATGTTGGTACATCACTTAATCCTCAAATTGATATTGGACAAACTGAAGGTGGTTTTATGCAAGGAATTGGTTTATATACAATGGAAGAACTTATTTGGGGTGATAATAAACAAAATAAATGGATTCAACCAGGAAAATTATATACTTGTGGACCAGATACGTATAAAATTCCATCATTTAGTGATGTTCCAATTGATTTTCGTGTTTCATTTTTATCTAATTCAACAAATGCTCGAGCTGTTTTCTCATCAAAATGTATTAGGGAACCACCACTTTTACTAGGTACAACGGCTTTATTTGCTTTAAAACAAGCTTGTATGGTCTATCGAGAATAGCAAGGTTTATTTAATTATTTTACACTTCATTCACCAGCAACTGTTGAAAGACTTCGCGAATGGCTTGTGTCGATGAATTTACACATCGTGCATGTTCTAATGAGTCATGAAACATTAACATTCAATATATATAATTCGACAGAAATTTCAAGTTTTTTTCAATGATTTATGCGAGCTTGACTTGAACAAAAAAGTAGTAAAGAATTTATCTAGAAGATGTCGATTTCTATTCAAATGTTAATAGTAAGTTTATTTGCATATCTTCACTATTAATAGAATCAGTAGAGTGACCGAACCTAATTCCATCACGCTTTTTAACTTCTCTCTTAGAACTGCAATATCTTGACTTTGCAGCACCCGTTTGAGCTGATTTTTTGATTGCGGAATAGCGCAAACATTTCTCTATCGATCTATATAGTTTTCATTAAAAAATGAGGCGATTCGTAGGAGCAGTGAGCGTTAAAAGACGACCTACTTTGAAATTTTGTTCGTTCTGTTCTCTTCCTAATGCCATCATTCCAGCAAAAATGCGTGGAGCTGCTGTAAAAAACATGTTTTCGATCGTAAAACTTTTAATTTTTTTCTTGAAACTCATATCATCAGATTCGTCACATCGAACTCTATCGACTGGTATAGGTTTCATTTCAATCAAATTAGGTCTTTATAGTTTTTTTCGTGTTACAATCGAGTTATAATGGTGATGTAATTAAGTTGTTTCTCTTTTATCCATCACAACAGCTATTTCTCTTCCTTAATTCCATCACATAATAGAAAATACATGGAAAATTACTGAAGATCAGAAAAAAAGATAGTGACATCACCTGAAGTACTGAATTTCTGGAAATTATCAAAAGAAGAATTGTAACTAAACAAACGGTCGATCGATTCATAGAAGTGACAGCAGGTTTCCCTAGTACTATTTTGTATATAGTCTTTATCAGTAGTTGAATGCTTTCACTCGAATTCATCACAGGAACGAAAGTTCAGAAATCAAAGTGTTAGTCATGCAATGATGTTTTTTTACTGGTACTAGAATGAATTTCACTATTTATATGAGCGCTATATTGTTAAACCAAAAGATTCGGAATAATCACCAGTAAAGTAGAGACGGAGGTATATTTTCTCTAATCAAAAACCATTGTCAAGAAGAAGTTTGAGTGCAGTAAGGGAACAACTTTCCTGATGTAATATTTTAGATAACATAGATGACCAACACGGACACTGCGTATCGATCCACGACCAATAAAATGAATTATGCTAGCAGAAAGATGGAAATTAATGGCAGTAGCTTTGGAAGGAAGATTTCTCGGTATTAAATTAGTTAGAGATTCATGTGGATGCTCTTTTGGTATTTCGAGAAATTGTTCTCTTTAGCAATATCAAGAATAATGAAAAAACACCAACCTTTTTCTGCGCGTACACGATTACATACATTAATTTAATGATAAGCTAATTTGTGATATACTCATTTACACTAATTTTTATTGGATATATTAATTAGTCTGTTTATAGCATGATTAGACTGTTTTGTATAGATAGGAAGACAAAAATTATTTTTTCTACAATTTCACCGTTGAACTCATGTCTGTTCCTACTACTAATCCAATAATAATAACGTTTCCTCTGTAGAATAGAATGCATACAAATTGCTTTATTTTTCTGAAGACTAAATCCGAAGAGCAGCGACTGAAAATCTACCGTCACTTCTATGAATCGATCGACCGTTTGTTTAGTTACAATTCTTCTTTTGATAATTTCCAGAAATTCAGTACTTCAGGTGATGTCACTATCTTTTTTTCTGATCTTCAGTAATTTTCCATGTATTTTCTATTATGTGATGGAATTAAGGAAGAGAAATAGCTGTTGTGATGGATAAAAGAGAAACAACTTAATTACATCACCATTATAACTCGATTGTAACACGAAAAAAACTATAAAGACCTAATTTGATTGAAATGAAACCTATACCAGTCGATAGAGTTCGATGTGACGAATCTGATGATATGAGTTTCAAGAAAAAAATTAAAAGTTTTACGATCGAAAACATGTTTTTTCCGGTAAATATATATCTTTTTTGCTGTACGTGATGTAATTAGGAAGAAAAAATTGATGTGGCGATGGAATTAAAACATCAACAGAACAGGAAAAAATCGAAAGTAGGACGTCTTTTAACGCTTACTGCTCCTAAAAATCCCCTCGTTTTTTAATAGAAACTACACAGATCGATAGAGAAATGTTTGCGCTATTCCGCAATCAAAAAATCATCTCAAACGGACGTGCGGAACTAAAGATATCTGGTTTATACGAGAAAAATTCGAAAATGATGATGGAATTAGGGTTGCCCACTCTACGTGATAAATATGGTAATGTTATTTCTGCAATAAAAAATAATTAATTTCATGTCTGCATTACAAATTATAATAAGCATTGTTATAGATCTAAAACTAAGGACATAAAATAAAAGTCTGATAATATAATACTTTACAAATATGGAAATTCTCATATAATTATTCTATAGTGCAGAAAAGATTACGTCTAAGAAATCATATATATTATAGCATCAAATTAAAGAAATCATATATATTATAGCATCAAATTAAAGAAATACGTCGGAATAAATGCGCTTTTTTTGCACTAGGATTTATTATTGCATGTTAAAAGCTTGAACATCTGCTGTACATCGACAATACAGAGAATCTCTCATCTGCCTACGTTAATTATCTATAAAAAAAAAGGTAATTCGCATAGTATGACGTCAATAGACTAATTTAACGTACACGATTTCATAACATAAAAGATTATATAAGAATAGTTAACCTTGACAATAAGACAATTATGATAATAGTGACAGTATGAGTATGATTGTCATTTATAATTGAGATATAAATGTAAATGAAATAGTTTTTTATACATAAATTTTTAATATAAAAACTAAAAATGTCATCGTCTTCAATGATTGCAACTCTTGTTTTTATTACGAAACAAATAAATATTTTTAGTGGTATATTATTATTTATTAGTGGTATAATTGGCAATTTACTTTCTCTTATTGTTTTTCTTAGTCTTTATACATTTCGACGTAATCCATGTTCTTTTTATCTTATTATAATGTCATTTGTTAATATTGGTCAATTATTAACAGGTTTACTTTCTCGTATTACAGCTAATAGCTCAGGCATTGATTGGACAGAGATTTCTCTTTTCTATTGTAAATTTCGAATGTATCTTCTCGTTGTTTGTACAAATATATCAATGATATGTATGTGTTTAGCTAAAATCGATCAATATTTAGCTACTTGTCATCGTCCTCGTTGGCAACGATGGAGTAATTTAAAATTAGCTCGATATTTATCAATAGGATCAATTATTTTTAGTCTTATAACAGCTATTCCATGTTTAATTTATTATATTCATGGAATATCATCAATTACAAGAAAATTTATATGTACAGCTACAGATGATTTTTTTACACAATTAAATATTTATTTTTATCGTTTAATAATTAGTAATACTTTACCTCTTTTTATTAGTTTAGTATTTGGATTATTAATTTATCAAAATGTAAAACAAATTGCATATCGAACAGTACCACTTGTTCGACGTGAATTAGATAAACAATTGACTATAATGATTCTTGTACAAGATTTGTTTACTTTTATTATTCTTTTACCAATAATGACTTTAGGATTTATTTCACTCAATCCAGATATTACTCGAAATTCACTTGCTGCAGCTGAATTTCAATTAGCTAATACTATAGCTGTTGTATTTTACTATCTATATTTTACTGTAAATATAAATGATTGTATTTTAATAGAAAATTCCTTTTTTTTATCTTTTTGTTTTAGTGTCCATTTTATATTTATATATGTGTGTCTGAACGGTTTCGTCAACAATTGAAGTATGTTTTATTAGATATTCATCTTAATCGATGGCGACGACGGAAACTAAATGTTATTCATGTGATACATCAAACATGAAAATTAGCAATGATCAAGAATCATTATATATAGTTAAGAACAAATAAACTCTGATAAACATATATTATCGGCATAATTAATTTAAAAATTGTGTCTTATTGATATTGATCATTTATTCTAGGTATTTCGAAAAATAAATTTCTTTTCTACTTGATAATTGCAAAATACTTGTTCTCTTGACTGTAGAAAGGATTATGAAAAAAAAGAGATCATCTGTGTCAGGGTCAAAAAAAAACATTGACTTACGAATCAATCTTTATGTTTTCAATATTGAGCTTTCGATCAATTAGATTCTTTCAACGAAGTAGTTCATTCATTCTGAAATTTTCAATTTTTTGCAGCTGTGTCTAGATAATGATTCCTTCAATTAACACGTATCATCTTGTACAGTCGCGAGGAACAAGTGAGTTGTGTTTATGAATATTACTTGTAATATATGTGCATAAAATCCATCTTGTTCAGATTCGATAGACTTAAAAGATAGATCTTTTCGAATTACTATTCGGATATCGCAGACATTTTCTCTAATTATCAGTCAATTATTGTACTCATTGTGATCTAGTTCGTATCAAATACACTTGAAATCGATCATAACAATTTTTATTCTTGTTTATTTTTTATCTTAACATTTATTTCTATTAGTATTCATAAATATCTTAATTTAATTGGTTTTATTTTTTTTTTATTGAAAAAATTTAAATAAAAATCAATTAAATAAAATAAATAAGATAAAGCAAACTTTTTTACAGAAAACATAAACGAGTCCGATAACTCTATTTGATTAGCCTAATACATGCTATCATGGAATAAGTCAAATTGTCTTGTTGAATAAACTAATTTGTCCTAATAAATAACTCGATTCTAGCTAGTATTTCGAGTTATTCTATAAAATAAGCCAATTGTCTCAAAGGATAACTCGACATCTCAATCAGGATATCTCATAAAACAAGTCAAATTCTCAATTAAAAACATATGTTAACAAAAAAATACGCATGTGTATGAACCTTATAGATTCTCTTAAACGATGTTCACATAGACCGAGCCATATCAATGTGCTGTGCGTGTATTAAATTCGTACCTGTTGACATGAACAAGAAGATGAAGAGATCACGAAGTGACAATTTTAAATGAAAAGAGAATTATTAAAGGAAGTATTTCATCTGTATATAATGAATTGATTTGATATCAGTTATAATACGAAAGTTTTCCATGCTATAGATACAAACTAATATGTAACTGATAGAACGATAAATTTATTTGAGAAATACATATAATGAATTATAAATTAGTGTTTTATCGATGAATCATCTTCATAAATCAGATTGTAATGAATGCCAGGTGTTTCTAATGTTTTATTTATAGCAAGAAAATTAAAAATAATTTGTAAATTTAATTCACATAAAAGATTGTCAATGTCTTATTCGCTTTTCTGAAAGAAAGGATTACAGAGGGCTTAAAAATGCTTAAAGTTTGTCTGTTCAAGCCAATCACATTTTTTGAAATTGCAGTTTCAACCAATGAGATTTCATCGAGCGTTTTCTCCCCTACTGTAAGAGTGAATTATATTGTTCTTCGAACGGATCATAAGGTTATCGAAGGTCCTCTTTCGTATGGTCCGAAGACTATCCTACGTTATTCATTTTGGAGAAAAGAAAGTGGTGAAGTTCATACCTTTAAAGTATCGAAGCGTACGAAATCAATTTGTTCCTTCTTGCGGACAAGTGTGTGCATAGGTGTCTGGTTAAGTAGATAGATGATGGCTATCATCAGTTGGATGTATGACTTTAGTGTTGATTTCAGTAAAGAAGAGATCATTACTGCATTCATTCCTATATCCATACGCAATCACCTAGCCCTTTCTATTTGTGTTTTAAACTTGATGAAGAAAAAAAAAGAATCAAACTAAAATCAGCTCGCAACTTGTTTAAGACAAACAGTGAAATCCGGCAATGATGAGATGAAAATTTCTGTCCTTTTTTTCGATTTTATTTAGATCAAATAATCGTGATATAATTATGAGATGGTTAGAGAGGACAGGAATCTTGACTGAAAAGCACATATACATCTGGGAATGTTCATTCGTATGACAGACGGAGCTTGTTCAATATACCTTTCATACTTATTGCACCTCAAAGATGAACTTTTTGGCAATTTTTAGGTACAAGTTTTAATACATTGTTAGGATTTTTTGTCCAACGACGAATGGTATTTCGGAAAAGTTGCAATGAAGATTCATCATTAAATATTGTATGTGTAAAATCATCCTCTTTATGATCTTTAGTCCATTGGATACGTCGTTTTTTTTTTATCAACTGTTAACATATGAAAATATGTGATGAAACATTTCTGTAATCATATTCGTGGAGATGACGACTTATTGTTGATGTAGATAGTGATTTTTGGTACGTTTTTGATAAATACTCTTTAAAAAGGGTATTTAATATGCAAAATCACTTCATTCTCAATGAATATACAAGAATTTTCTTTGTTCAAAAATTGATTTTAGTTTATTTAATTGATAAGTAAATGATTGATTAACAAAAATCTTGACTTTATTCTTGAAATTAATTGTATAATACTATGTTTAAATTACAGATCTGAATGTTTAATTAAAATAGACGTTTCATTTATTACTTGTACCAAGATATAAATCATTTTTTATAAAATAAAATTCGTCATAAATGAACATTTAATAATTCTAATATGTGAGCAAAAATGAACCAAGAATTGTTTTTTTTCATTCTTTCTTATCTAAATGAGTTCTACGTCGCGGAACCAACTAACGATAGTAGGTAATAATTTACAAGTAGAATTGTTTTGAAGAAATAGTTCATATATCTTGAGATAGACAGTAGATATATTTATTTGGCACCAACGAAACTAGCTGCTAATTATAGTATTATGATGTCAAAAAGAACACTCCAAAATAGGCTATTTTCTCATTTTTTGCATAATGTCGTATTGGATCAATCCATCTGTGGATGGTATGAATGAGCTTTTATAGTTATGTAGAGAAACTACAAACATAGTACTATACTTACATATAAAAAGTTTCAATTATCGCTTCCAGTTGTAAAAAAAAATCAAGACCTGAAAACGAGGAAAATATGATATTAGTACCTTGTGGTTCGAAAAAATCACGATGCCAGGTGAAAGTACGTAGGATTTTTTTCCAAATGACTTGCGATATTGAAACCTTCAATTGTTGAAAGTTTAAACTTGACTGCTGAAGGTCACTGTATCTAATACATTTACTTCAATACTCTTAATAGATGCTTGATAAAAAAATCGCTATATATATATATCGAAAGACTTGGTTAAACCAAAAATAATATTCTATGATACATTATTTCATGAAGGATATAGTAACATTGAGATCAAATCTAGGAGCCAAATTATCCAGAACAATAATCATGAACAATTGTTGCAAACATAATGACTTATTTCATTGTTAAAACATACGACACTTATTGTATTAATTGTTTGTTTTTCTCAAAAATGTCAGTGAAATGAAGGATAAAAATGAAACAGTATTTATCAAACTATCACCATTCTTCAAAAATATTAAAACACAATAGGTTTCATTGTTTATTACAACTCAAGCAGGTCAAATTTGGGGCAAGTGACCGAACTTGAATTGGTTAAATCTCCATGACACCACTTCAGAATATTTATCTCTCCATCTACCATCGAATTTCATATATTTTGTCAAGTTGTTTATATGGATTCATATGTGTTCAAAAGAAAACGGTGAACGAATAGTCGCTACATAGAATATAACAAATCTAGGATATTCTGTAGAGCTTTTCTTAGTAAAATTCTAGATGTGGATACTCATACAAATACTTGTTCAGTAAGTATCCCACTATATAGAAAGCCAATGCAGTATCTCTATCAGTAGTTTTACTGGAAATTTTGTAAGTATTTATATTATATATCTTGCTGAGACTTTCTCATTGTATGGACATCTTAAACTCAGTAATTTGTCTAAGGTATGTTTTACTTTAATGAAATTAATATTTTGGTCATTAGGATCTATAGAACACTTCTAAGCAGAAATTGGTCTTGTATATTCTTAGAAGGTTTGTTGCACGAGTTTAGCCACTATAATGAGCATTAGTTCTTTCAATGCAACCAGACAATACTTGTTGCATAGTATATTATTCGTGATTGGCTTTATGTTATCAAAGATATTACCCCACATATAATAATTGAAAATTTATGTTGCTCCATGTTTGAGTTTCATAGGATCTGACAATACATCGTTTATTGTTAGACGTATAGTTTTTATACTCTTTGAGAGAGTCTTAACATTTATATAGACTAATATATTATTTATGTATAGATAATGTCATAAGGCGATTGATCAAAAACTTCATCAAAAATTAAAACTATTCTCTATGAAAGAAAAGAAATATTTTGATTTCTTTTCTGTATATTGTTCAACTTGAATCTTATACATTAATATTGTTCTTTTTAGAATTAATAAAATTCTGTATGACGACATTTGATATCAAAAAGACTTAAATTAACTACCAAGTTTTCATACGTATGATTTTCTTGATATGAAAGAGAAAAACTAAATAAAATTCTTATGATAAATCTTATAGATTATTTCAATTTTTAATTCATTTTTGATGCAAAATGAAAAAATAACTTTTATCATTTGTATTTTTTAATGACAAAAGTTGTATCAATAGCAAAACATATTGTGTTGTGTTATTTCCAACCAATGTTTATTGACATTGACTCATTCTGTTATCGCAAATCTCTATACACCGAAATAAATGAAAGATTCTTTTTTTTTTCTTTTCTTTCATTTTTTTCACATCTTTAAACATTTATACACAACTGGTAAAAACATATTCAATAAATGGCAACATCATCCGGTAAAAAACAATGTTTCATATGTAGAAAAGAAAAAATCACATATGAATGTAAAGGATGTTCAAAAGAATTTTGTATTGATGATTTATCAAAACATCGACAAATACTTAGTAAACAATATGATGAAATTGAATATGAACGAAATTTATTTTTTCAATCACTTATTCAACAAAGTGAAAATATAAAAGAACATCCATTGACACAGAAAATTGATGTATGGGAAAAAGATTCAATTAATAAAATTAAACAAACAGCAAAAGAATGTAGACAATTAATAGCTCAATATACAAGTGAAATTAATGTTGAAATAAAAAATAAACTAGATAATTTAACCGAACAAATAAAACAAATCCGCCAAGACGATGAATTTAATGAAATTGATATAAATCATCTCAAAGAAAAATTAAAAGACTTAAAGAACAAATTTGATAAACCGACAAATTTTAAAATTAAACAACAATCTACATCATTTATAAGTAAAATTTCTGTTATTAAACCATTTGGTAAGTGTCACTATTATCTTTTGTTAATAAGACCATTAGTTATTAGAGAATTGATGGAAAAAAAATGTTGATTGCAAATATGTTCACTTCTTTTGAACGATTTCATTTTATTTTAATATTAGATGCACTCTATTTTCTTAAAGATATTTTTTCATAACAATTCAATGAAGAATAAAATTCAATATTTTAATATAATTTCAACTAGAGTGCTACACCCGTCCAATATTCATATCTGTATCCTATCTTTACAAAAAAATTGTCTCCATACTTCTACCTGTATCCCACCCATTCATTCTCACCCTGAAGATTGGAATCTTGTCAATTTTAACATAAAATGTAACTTACAAAAATAAAAAAAAATCATCTAGTTAAATAATATACCTGCTATTGGATTTTAATAGGATACTCAATATAAAATAATCAAAATATCATTAAAATAATATACGTACTGTTTAATTATGATATATACTTGGATCTAAATGAGAGAAAAAATATTATAGAATCAAACAAAATGTTTCGTGTTAATTTCAATGCTAATCAATCTAAATAACGAAAAAAAAATTCATTTATTCAAATTCACCGTTTCAACAGAAACATTGAATAGAAACCCTAAATGAGCAATATATAAAAGGAATAAAACTATTTTTTTAAACTCTCATCTCACATTGATATCGCGAATTAGAATTAGCCAAATTGGACATTGTAATGTCATTAGTTTGATTGGATTTGGCAGGATCTGATGGGGTGAGTTCGACCTGGGTCTTTTCCTTCACAAAAATGTTTTACCCATTTCGTACTAGTTGAATATGCTACAGCATCAGATTCTAATGCTTCTGCACATTCTTCGCAAATTGTTTTTCGACATATTTCTAGGATTGTCCGAATTGTAATAGAATATTGATTGAATTTATCAGTCATTTTGTATAATGTTGTTAAAAATTTCAGATAGAATTTTGTCATAGGTTCAAGATAAGTCTAATATTTGATGCAAAGCACCGTTCGAAAATACTGATTATTCACACGAAAAAGCTAAATGAATCGGATGAACTTATTCAATAAATGATTTCACACTCTATATTTACGATTACATCTAATAGTTAAGTACATATGATATCACAAAATATTATATGAGAAAAGGACGAAAAATATTCACTGTATTATAGATTTCATCTAAAAGACTGTCAGAATTATATACGAAATATTTTACTACGTATGTATTCATGCAAGAAATGTTTTGATATTAAGTATTTTATAAAAATTTAAATATTGGCCTACAAGCTTTTGATCAGCCATAGTAAAATTACTTTAAATAATGTGGATACTAACCGTAGGTTCATTTAAATGCATCACAATCCATAGTAATGGAAGAAACATACGAAGGACACCTTTCGACGTAAGAGTGAGAAAGACAACCCTAATACATTCTCCCTTGTTAAATCCTCAGGGATTTCAGAGGAAGTTTTCAAGAAATATACAAGAATTTTTTGGGAAGTGGGTTAAAAAGTGAAGAATAAGTCATTATCGACCAATATATGACATATTTCAGTAACATTGATCTATCTGTCAGAATTTCTAGTGAGCTTTGCCTAAATGCTAAATCACGTTTCTATCTATGTCTGGCTATTTAACTACTATCTATGCAGAAATAAATGCTAATATAGGTTAGCAAAATATATTGAACAATGTTAAGATAAGACAAAATTTTTACTCTTTCTATGACTTTTCTTGTCTTTTTATGCCGATCAGATGTCTCTAGAATCAATTATGCAAATATATCTGAACAGCTGTATTTTCGTATAAATTTAAAACATTTATGTACTTTATAGAATCAAATCACAAAAAGAAAAACTCTCTAGGGAGTTCCCATGTAGGAACTCTTAGGAGATTAGCTTGATGACTCTCTGAAGGGTCCTCAAAGACTCCAAGAGGGAGTCTCGACTAGGAAAATGTTCGTCGAGAAGTATTTTGAGAAGTCTGACAGGAAAACTTCATAACTGTTGAGCAAAGAGTTCAAGTATTATCATATTGCACATTCTTCCCTACTACTTGAAACAGACAAAATGAATATTGTTGAGAATGAGAATGGAAGTAAGAGAGAAAACACTTTCGGAGTGGGCTTGCCTACTCGCTAGATAGAATAGTGTTCACAATTATATGAAATAAACCTTAAAGGAATATACTATCTTGTGGGTAAGATATAAGTATTTTTTATCTCGATTTCAATAAAACAATGCATATGAAAAAAAACAAAAGATCACTACAGAACAAGAAATACCCATTACTAATACATCTCGATAATTTTTCTATCACTATTTTAATACATGATAATTAGCAATGTTCTATATATGTCTATAGAGAATTTTAGACTATTTACATCAAGAAAAAGTTCCTCTTCAATTTATTCTTTCTTTATATTTGAGAAACCATTAACCCTTTCACCCCGATATGAGCCACCGGTGACTCATGGTATATTTGATATTTTAATCTCTAAATACGTTCTATTAAAAAAAATTAAAAAAAAACAGCATATATCATAAGATGCAGCGTGAAAAACTCTACAATCTCTATAGTAAAGCTTACTTTAATTGTGTAATTTTTGTTTTGAAAGAAAATAAAACTCTGTGTGACTAATTTTCGAGGTTGCAAGACGATCATTTTTTTCTACACGAATGTGAAATTTGATTTTTCTTATTTCATCTTTTTATCATCTAATAGGATTCCGTAAGAAGAAACAAAGTATACCTCAAGATGCAGCGTAAAACGCTCTACAATCTACATCGTAAAGCTTATTTCAATTGTGTACTTTTTGTTTTCAAAAAAAAGCAAAACTGTGTGCGACCAAATGTTGAGGTTGCAAGAATTGATCGCACAAAATTTTGCTTTTTCTGAGAACAAAACCCAGGTCCATCATTCGAGTTGTCTGAAACGACGTCTTAAACTGCCTCGAACGGTGAAGAAACGGCGTAGTTCGTGCCTTAAACGGTGAAAAACGATCATCGTTTTGCACCGGTTTGCGCCGTTTTTCCGCCGTTTTACGTGAGCTCGGATTGAGGGCCGTTTTTTCGCCGGAACGTAAACGATGCCTTTTCAGGCCGTTTCCGGTGAACAACGGCCAATTATAAAATAATAAGATATTTTGATACTAAACTCAGATTTATCATTTCTGAGGGACAATAAAATCCCCCTAAATAAATAGAAGTAATTAGCAAATAAAGAAAATACTTACCCTTTAATTTTATAAATCTATTTCATCTAAAAATAAAAAAATATTATTTTCTAATAAAATACTTACTTTATCATTTGGATGACCAGATATATCTAAAACAAATACAAAAAAAAATTTTTTTCGTTGATAAAATACTTAGTTTATCACTTGAATGATCATATATACCTAAAATAAATAAAAACAAATTTTTTTAAGAATTATTATACTTACTTGTCCAATTACATATATAAATGGACATAAAATAAATAAAAAAAAATTTTTTTTAATAATTATTTTACTTGGCCATTTAAATATATAGATGGGCCTAAAATAAATGAAAACAAATTTTTTTAATAAATATTATACTTGTTCAATTACATATATAAATGAACATAAAATAAATTAAAAAAAACTTTTTATTTAATATTATACCTACTTGGCCATTTACATATATAAATGGACATAAAATAGATAAAAAAAAATTTTTTTAATAATTATTTTACTTACTTGGCCATTCGCATATATAAATGGACCTAAAATAAATAAAACAAAAATTTTTTATTTAATATTGTACTTACCTGCCCATTTACATATATAGATGGGCCTAAAATAAATAAAAAAATTTTTTTAATAATTATTTTACTTACTTGGCCATTTATATATATAAATGGAACTAAAATAAATAAAAGACAAATTTTTTATAATTGGATGTAATAATGCTGTAAAACGACAGAAAAACGATAGTCGTAAAGGCAGCTGTACGACAATCATAAGACAGTCGTTTCCGGTAATACTGAAACGGTCATCTTAAACGACGTCGTTTATGGTCGTATTTCACCGTTTTACAGTGCTTCGTAAACGGTCATCGTAACGGCAGCCATTTTTCGCCGTTTTGCACCGTTTAAAGCCGTTGACGGCGTCGTTTTCTTTCACATGGGAAGGTACACAATTGAAATAAGCTTTACAATGTAGATTGTAGAGCGTTTCACGCTGCATCTTATGATATATTTTGTTTTCTAATAAAACGAATTTAGAGATGTTCAGGGGCGGCGGAATAATTTCAGCGTAGGGTAGGCTCAAGTTTTTAATATGAGTGGCCACGAAAATGAGTTGAAGAGTGATCTTTCTTTATTTATAATAGTAACCACTATAGATTTTCGCAGTGCATGCATTTGTGTAGAAATTTAGTAACTCTACAGTGTTTATTGAGTCGAACGAAATCAAGAACTAATAATGAAGTAAAGATATGTTGGAAAGAAAACAAAAAAAGAGTTCACGTAAATAAACAAAATTGATCATAGCCGAAAATGACTTTTCTGTCTTGACTTTTTAAAACAAAATTAGAGTGAACACTGTTGAGATTAAGTGAATCTAATTCTTTAGATGCATAAGAGAGTTAATAACATGATCTAAACGTCAGTAATTCATTGTACGCAGGTATGTATTCGTTGAATTTATCAGGCTGAAAAAGTGCTCAGTCGTAGCAGCTGTGAAAGGAGTGGTTAGCTATAACGGTAGTCATTTATTATATTCGAAAAACATATTCTATCAATTCTTTACACATTCAGAAATTCACATGTGAGCGATAAAAACCGATAAAGCATTCTATCCCCTTATAAACCAGACTTCAGTAGAACTGCCTTTCATATTAAAACACTTCTCCAGACGAGTTGGTCTATTAGATCTACTAGAAACTCTTGTTCGGAAGTTGGTTTAAGGATTCTTGAGAATTTTCGTTAGTGTTTTAACAAAAACATTTTATAAATTGTGACATTTTATAACGAGAATGTATTGAAACTCCTCTTTATCGTAATTAGAATTTTTAAATCTCTGAAAAACTGTAAGACCAAATGAAAGCTACTTCTAAAAACTTTGAAATTTAGACAGTTTAAAAGCTCTCAAGACTTCTATAATATAAATGAGATTGCAATTTCTTCTAATAAATGGTTGTAAAAACCACATGACAAAACCGCCATATTCAAACCATATTTTATGAGATCGTAGCAGCAAAAACGATCACAAAAAGATCGGACTATTTGCGTATCTTACTTTTTACAACCGTTTACGAACAATAAAATCAGGTTATTATACAGGATTAATAAAATATGTGACAAGCTCCTTAAAACTACCGTTTTTAGTCGTGCTGATTTGGCTAAGACTCATATAAAAACTAGTTTTTGCAGTTTTCTGCAAGCCGCTGATCATCTCTACACAACAATTGGAGAATAATCGGGTGAAATAATTAATTTGGAATTCAATCGACCAGTTTTCATGCTAAATCAAACCTATCCAGACCTTCAATCTACTATAGCTAGAGCCTACCCAAGCCTACCCAGTTCTAAACTAGGGTAGGCTCGCGCCTACCCAGGCCTAATGGCTCCGCCGCCTATGGAGATGTTACTTTCTATGAAAATTAAATCGGGGTGAAAGGGTTAATATAGACATCAGTGAGACATATGATAATAATACTTTTCTTTACAGCAACTTAGAATTCTCTCTATTCTTCTCTATCACACTATACGAGGTGAAAAACAACATCATAGAAGTTTTTCTTTTCTCACAATTCAAAGAAAATGAAAAGATTCCTTTTGATGATGATCATGTTTTCTCTTTCTTTTAGTACCACTTCGTACCAGTTTGATAGATATTCCTGCAAATGCCACATGGAACAAGAATGGTCAAATAGTAGGAGGACAAAATCCAACACTCTCTAACCCTCGCAGTTTATATATAGATGATGAACAAACAGTTTATATTGTTGATCATCTAAATCACCGTATTGTAGCATGGAAATCGGATGAAACAAATGGAGAAGTAGTGGCAGGTGGACATGGAGAAGGAAATGGTGCTCATCAATTGAATGCACCAACAGATGTGATCATGGATAAAGAGAGAGATAGTCTTATTGTTTGTGATTGCAAGAATAGAAGAGTAGTTAGATGGCCGCGTCAAAATGGAACAAATGGAGAATTAATTATATCGAATATCTCTTGTATGGGTTTGACAATGGATGACAATGAATTTCTCTATGTCACTGATTATGAAAAACATGAAGTAAGAAGATTTCGAATGGGTGAATCCCAAGGAATAGTAGTAGCAGGTGGAAACGGAAAAGGAAATCGTCTTGATCAACTCCATTGCCCCACTCGCATATTCGTCGATCGAGAACATTCAGTATTTGTATCTGATTGGAATAATCACCGTGTGATGAAATGGATAGAAGGTGCAAAAGAAGGTATTATTGTTGCTGGTGGACAAGGAGAAGGAAATAGTCTGAAACAATTGAATCATCCTACTGGAGTTGTAGTTGATCAATTGGGTACTGTTTATGTTTCTGATAGTGAAAATCATCGAATGGTACGTTGGCCTAAAGAAGCACAACAAGGAAATGTTATTGTTGGTGAAAATGGTAAAGGAGCACAAGCAAATCAACTTAATGGACCGAATGGATTGTCATTTGATCGACAAGGTAATCTCTATGTTGTTGATCGGTTGAACAATCGAGTACAACGATTTGACATTGAAATGCCATGAAGTTAATGGGATGAACTGATGAATAAACTTTATTTATTTTTAGCTATTGATTATTATTTTTTGATTGCCATGCATTTTTAATTGAAAAGAAATAAATGAATGGAAATAGATTGATGTATGTTTATATTCGTGCGCGTCCGCGATCAGAGAGACCTCGGTTGTGGAAGGCGTAAAGGTCGACAACAGCAAGACCATGTACGTACGTAGAGGTCTTTCTGATGTCTGAATCCTGTACATGTGAGTCTCTCTCGGCCGAATTAACCCTTTGGTAACGGAATTTTTTTAACCACAAAAAACATTTTTCGACCGTTTTATTTTATTTCAACTCCAAACGGCTACATAAAAACTTTCTGATAATCAAAATTACATTTTCTTTTACATCTTAAGCATAATAGCAATTTAAAAGTAAAGCACTCGATGTTGAATCGAAAATCTGCTTCTTTGGTACTACAATAAGCACATCTTCTTTTTGCTGTCACAATCAAATACATTTTATTGGCAAAACTAAGGACACTTTTTGGTGATGCTATTTTAGACGTATTTTTAGACGGAGATCTTTCACGATTTATTCGTTGATTGTCCGAACAGAGAGGCTCTGCTACTGAAGCCAAAATGATATGCTTTACAAATTCAAGGACAACATAAATTCCTCCATGAGAACGAAAGTATATACACCCATTAGAGAATAAGAATATCTTCGAAAAACAAAAGATCAAAGGAGAATAGAGAAATTATGGCGTCACTGTACCTTAGCAGTAAGAACAGGATATTTGAAAAAAATTATGAGAGAAGAAAAGAAAGTATGAGATGACACCTGCCGTGGTTTATGACCTTAATGGTCTTACATATTTAATAGTTTAATGTAAACAAAACACTTCTGTTCTCTATTGAAGAATAAGTGGGTGAAAATAAAATCCATCTGTCCTCAAAGGGTTAATAATTTATAATAAGCAAATGAGTTGAATTAAATGTAAATTGCTGATAATTTAAAATTTTATTAAGTTCACAGGAAATGGCACTCTACTTTGAACTACTTTAATATACTTTTAGATACAAAATTACGATGTTTCCCCTTTAACTATAAGCCAAAAGATACATCCAAAGCCCTAACATCCTCTTGAACAAAAACAATGCCTTGAGGGAAGCTCAGTGTTTAAAAACTATGGGTGAGATCAAGAGCATTTTTTTGCAGGCGGGCTCTCACCTTAGAAGATTCTGGCTATGCTACTAGCACTGGTGCTATAATGTCGATATCAAAGATGAATGAGTTTTAGTATTTAAAACCCTCAGTCCTTTTTCTCTTATCGTCTAGTTCTGTAAAGTTCGGCTGAAGCGTTGGTTTGTCTATAGATATCAAAAATCATTCATCTTTGGCATCGACTCTATAGCACTAGTACATATCTGCCTGCTAGGAAAAAATGACCCGTAATTGAAAACTCAACTGAAGCTTCATTGAAATTTTGTAGTAGTTTGTCTTCTCGTTCTACATAAACGTATTAATTGTTCAATATCTATCTATTTTGGCGCACAATTCAAGAAGAATATTTCTACTATTTTTCGTCTAACATAAGTAATTTACATCTCGAGACAATAAAATTTATGTCATGTATACTGTGACAATCCGACTATATTTTGAAAAAACCTGCAACTCTATATCATGAATAAACCTATCGTCAGTTATCAAGTGCAAAATTGATTTTGAGCACTATTGTAAATATACAGATGAATAAATTAAACTTTTGAGTTTTGAATTTAAGAATAATTTTATAGAAAATTACTCAATATTCTAGAATATTTCAAACTTTAACTAATATATTTTCTTTCTCTTCATTTTTGTTTCTTATGAAAAAAATGAAGTGTTTTGCAGATTAAAAAAATATTTTAAAACAAACTCTAAATATAATATAATAATTGATAAAGATGTTTGCATATGTGAGATTTTTCCAAGTGAAAGTATTCAACTTCTGTGTATGGTAGTGAATCATGATTAACGCTACTTGGAAGAAAAAAATAAAAGGAAGAATGAAACATAAGTTGGTCTTTTTTTTCTCTTTACCATCCAAGTAGAAGCGAAAATACGTTCTTTTTTTTACTTTCATTTGATGGCAAACAACTGATTAGTAAACAGTGAAATAATCAGAAGTTTTTGTAATGGAAGAAGGTAATATTGATCGAGATCGTATTATTAATGGTGATCTTGTAGCTGATGAATATTTTTGTCCAATATGTCAATATCTTTTATGGAAACCATGTTCATGTTCATCATGTCAACATATTTTTTGTGAAAATTGTATTAAAACATGGATTGAAAGTGCTAATAGTAATAAAAAATGTCCATTTAGATGTGAATTACCATTTGAATATCGTCAATGTCCACCATATGTTCAATCAATATTATCTTGTTTAAATATTCATTGTCGAAATTCTTCATTTGGTTGTAAAGAAATTTTATCTTATGATTCATTAGAATATCATGAAAATATTCAATGTAAATATTTAAGTAAAAAATGTTTAGAATGTGAAAAATTAATACGTATATCTGAATTTAATCAACATGAAAATATTCCAGGATTCTGTATTCCAATTCCAATAAAATGTACGATTTGTCAAAATTATTTCGAAAAATCTATTTTTCGAGAACATTTTTATGAATGTTGTCAAAATAAAATTAATCAATTA
Source organism: Macrotrachela quadricornifera (assembly GCA_022393335.1). Taxonomy (NCBI): domain Eukaryota; kingdom Metazoa; phylum Rotifera; class Eurotatoria; order Philodinida; family Philodinidae; genus Macrotrachela; species Macrotrachela quadricornifera. The sequence continues at coordinate 7,734 of JAJEKB010021398.1, read as the reverse complement.
GATACAATAGCAAATGCAAATAGATTATTACAAATACAAAATGGTCAACCTATAGCTCGTCACAATGGTCTTACATTCATGGAAACTGTAGTTAATACTATTGAATTAGTTGAACAACAAACGCATTTATCACGTTTACCAACAAGTTTAAAAGGAGCTGATGCAGTTCGACGAACACGAGAAAAAAATTGTGGAGATTTTTATTATATATTAATTATGATCAAGTTTATTTTATCTAATTGGATAAAAATTCCATTTTTCATATATGCATATATGAGTGGGGGCATGTTTGTACTTGGAAGTTTACTTCTTGATGGTTATATTACTTTCTCTCATTGGATTTATACGCATATTCATTATCGATTTTTTCTTCTTATTTTATTAAGTTATCTTCTATGTCATGGGACTTCTGTGTTTTTTCAATTCGTTTCTGATACAATCATCATGTTTTGTTTTGGAACATTTACATTTGTTTATGGTTGTTCGAGTAGATTACCATTTGAGTTTCTGGAAATGAATCTTCTCTTTGAAAAGACGACATTAAATATTGCTCTCTGTTGTATAACAATACTTATTATGAAGATTATATTACTATTAATTCGATTTTATTATTGGCTTATGCCAATATATATGGGAGGAAGTCTTTTTACTTTGTTCAATTTCTATCTGACATTTAAGCTCTATTCTGTCTATCCACCTATTAATTAGCTGATGTCAGTATAGAATTTTAATTTCTATACAATTTAGTTTTTGTGTTGTTATGACATATATTTCTCATACTTTTATGTACTAATTTTTCGTATTTTAACTATTTTTATACAGTCTTGGCGATAAAAATACATGACTTCCTTTAAAGCATGAATTTAATTGATAAATAAAAAAAAAAAACTGAATGATCAATAAAATAACGTAGGATATCTTAAGTTTTGATTTGAGTATATCGTGAAAGCATTCGCCATAAGACTGGCTCCATTGATTACTTTTTCAAAAGACATTCCCTTACCGAAGAAAAGTCCAAAATACCGCAAAAACCCATATATTTTAGAATGATTTATCGTGATTCGCTTCTGAGTGCCTCCAACAAAATGACTTTGGCAATTTTCCATGTAGAAAATGTAAAACAATGCAAGTTTTTAGTAAATTTATACACCCAAAAAAGTTTTAAAATATTTTAATATAGACAGTTTTGTAGAAATTGACTACTTGACCTGTACTTTCCGATGATAAAAAAAGAAATTAAAATGCATTGAATAAAAACATCAATAGTTTTGCTGGAGGCGACTGATGATTTATTTAATCTAATAAATAACAAAATAAGGGAAGGGAGACGTTAAGAAGCTAAAATAATCTCCTGTTGAAAACTGACTTTTGTCGTCCAGTTTTGTCAATTCAGATATCAGAAGTCTGTTTCTAGCAAAATCAGTTGGTTTCATACACTCCACATTAAATGCAACTTGATTTAGTTATTCTTCTTTTCTCTATGATATATTGGGTATATTTGACGATAGTATAGCAATATTTTTTATCAGAAACACACAGCTTCATTTTGAATAATAAATTAATCGATAGATCTTGATAAGATCTAATGGATGGGCCAGAATAAATAAGTATTTTTTATCTCTTGAATATCTCTCTTAATTTTCATTGTTTTGACTTCGATTTTTTGCCAAAATATGCTCCGTTGAATTCTCTACAAAACCATATAGCAGTGGGTATCATAGGATTCAAAGCAGGCAAAATAGTTATTACAGTGATTCTGCGATCGGGCAATATCATATACCTTCCAAACAGGAATTACATTTCTCTTGTATTTATGTCTTCTCATATTGACCTATATAGATAAAATTGAATAAATGGAACTACCCATATTGTAGAACTTCGAAAGCTCAATATATCCAAATTTGTCTATGATAGCCCATATAAAAAAAATATATCAAAAAATCAGATTTTAATCGATTTTTTTCTTGATTTAAAATCGATGAAAATGGCACGATTTTAATCAATTTCTCGGTAAGCAATCGATTTTTTTATAAATAATCGATATTAATGGCCTTTATTTTTATTTAAAATTTGATTAAAATCATGCTATTTTAATCGATTTTGAATCATCAAAAAAATCAATTATTTTAAAAATAATAGATTGGAACTCCTATATAAATTGTTTCGAAATTGAGATGGTGAAATTACTTGTAATCGATTTTAATTGATTTAGAAAAAAATGATTAGATTTTTAACTCTTTCGGTCCGGGAGACACATATATGCGCGTTCAGAACGCTTTCTTCCATCATAGATCGAAATAGTTGAATTCATTGGTAGAAGATCAGAAAGTGTTGGTAAGATCATGGACTTTGTAACAAGCTTTTACTACTGAACCATTTCATTCATTAAATGTTTATATCCGTACATCGAGAAATCAACAAACTCTATCGTCTTCCGACTTCCGTAGTTTTTCGAAAAAAATAACCCCGTCCCGAACGTTTTCTTTTAACTTTTTTTACATGGGAGATCGACATGAGAACAATATTTTGCGCTTGAAAATTATTTAATCTAGCCCGTTCGTTACCAAATTATGACAAAGCATCTAGAGAAAAGAATGGATAAGTGTATTGTGGTGGTTCACACAATGAGTACATGGCTATATATTATAGGAATTTTCTCGTCTATTTTGCCTTACTCTCTGAAAATTTTTTCCACAGCGTGTTTTAATTGGAGCAATTAAATTAGAATCCGAAAGCAGACAATTCGTTCGAAAAGCAAAGGATCTATCTTAATATTGAGATCATACGATTAGGTAGAGGAATCAAGAAAATTTTGTTTGTCTTTCTGAAAACTTTTGTCAGCTGTTGATTAGTAATTTTTACGATGCTTTCTATAAAAGAAATATACATAGAACAAATTTCATTTTTAACGAAGAAGGTGTTTTCTTTTCAATTTCAAAGAACATAAGTTACTTTTTCCAAAGAGAAAACATTTAAAAATGTTTGAATGCTTTCTCCTTGACATTTTCACCCTCTTAAGTATATTTAAATAAAATCAATCATATCTCAAATAATTTATTTATTATCTTAAAGAACCATATTATAAGATATTTATTTATATTTTTTATTCTTATCAATTTTAATTCAAATTAACAATTTTGAAGTATTTCGTTGATTGCCAACTGTGCAATGATCAATCCAAAAGGAAGCAGATAATCTTCTTAATCGTCGGACCGTAAAACGATGTCGAAAATGTAAACAACACATTCCAATAATAACAAAAATTAATATGATATAACATGCTAATGGTATATTCTGAAAAAAAGAACTTAATGATGTATAAATCGATGTGATTAATTTTGCATCTCGTCCATGCCATGTACTACCTCTTGCAAACCAAAGAAAAAGAGGTGAATAAACTTTATCTTCAATAATACGTACGGGTGCTGCTTGAGATAATGTATTAAATAAATATTCGTTAACTGTTACGTATAATGAACCAGCACTAAGCATAACAGTAAGATAATGTACTATATAATTATGATTAAAAAGTGAAAGATGAGAAATAAGTTGACCAAAAAAAGGATGTCCTTTTGTTGAAATCATAAAATCATTTGAAACTCCATTTGGTTGTGTAGCTGGAAGAGCAGCAAGATGTTTTGATTGTGGATCAAGTGATTCTAATACATCCAAAAGAATATTTAATGATTTTGAACAACCAGCATCCATATCAATATATATTCCACCTAAATGATATAATATAACATAACGAAAAGCATCAACTCGTTGAATATCATATGAATAAGTAAGAAAAGTTTTTTCATATAAAATTGGTTCTTTTTCTCGAACAAATTTATGCATATCTTCATCTGTCCATAAACGATATTTGAATTGATCAGCATTAAGTTGACGTACACTTTGAACACTTGAATTCCAACGTCCTGGTATAGTAGAATTTTTCCATGTTTGATGTATAGTACGAGGAATACGACGATGAAAATCATTTTTTGTTTCATTTTTTTGCATTAAATTAATAACATCTTGTTCCATAAGAAATAATTGTGGTGAACGACGACTAAATGCAGTTATACGAATAATAAAAAAAATAATTGTTAATAATATAATACAAAAAAATATAATTCGTAATCGCATTGAAAAAAATTTTAAATCGTCGTTTGATTTTTATTTTATTTTGTTATCTAAAATTCCTATGATAATATTAATACAAATATATAATTACGAATAAAAGAAGAAAAGATTGATGATACAAATGTATACGTACTCTTTTCTCTTGTAAATTGGTATACACGTGTAAAAAAAAAAGATATAGAAAGAAAAAAGAACGTAACAGATTGTAAGCGTTATGATTGACCTTTTATATGAATCAGATACCTCTATTGAATAATTTTTCTTTTTTATTTTAGTTTTTTGTTCGATTCTTAATGCATAATTTATGAATCAAACACATTCACCAATCATAAGTACTTCTATATGATATTACTTTTTTTTTGTTTCTTATATACATCATACCACCTACCGCTCACGTACATTTCTATTTAAAATGTGATTAATTTTAAAATCAAATGACAACATGAGATTTCTTGTTTATTATAACCGTTCGTTCTAGACAAAGTAATAATAATTATATGAGATAAATATTGTTTTGACACGATAATTAAGGGTTAGCTTCAATATAGAAAAAAAAATTAAAATACTTATAAATCAAACTTTATATGCTTAACCAAAATCAAATTGTTTATAATGATATTATATTGGTAATAAAAGCCTCTATGTCACGAATACTAAATCACTTTTAGCGGTTAACTGCGGTTCATCGATAATATTCCGAAGGACTATATATAATAGAAAGAGAATGGCTATACAGAACGGAAAAAAAAGATATATACACGTTTTGTATTATTTCTTTTGATTTTTTTTTACTTGCTCAGAGAGAAGAATACATCTTAACGACGACAAAGTTCAATTAAGCATTCATTTTTTTTTATATTAATTATTCGAAAATTTCTTAAATTATTTTATTTAATTCTATATCTTTTCAGATTCGTTCTTTTAATATTCATTTTGTGTGAAATAAAAATATCATTAAATTTTGCTATGCATCTGGCATTGGCTAGTGGCACATACCAGCATCGGTTGGTTAATCGCCGATTTATATCAGATAGGAGATTTAGATTTTGAATTCATAAGTATTTTAAATTAATTACTATTGATAAATTACAAGTTGTGTAATGATATTAAATCAGTTGTTTTTTCATAATGCTATGTATGCTGGTACCACAGAGAATTTTCAAAATCAATAGTTCCTATGATCTATTCTTCTTTTTCCACATCGTATACATGTGCTTCTTTCTGTTATTATCTATCTAAATAATGTTGATAGTTTTCTTTTTCATAATGGGATATTAAAGTGAGGATGAATACCAATTTAGACTCAAAAAATTCAATGACGAAGATCATGAATCAATCTAAGACAGACTTTATTTGAAATATTGCCAAACTGTCAAAAGATCTCGGGAATAATGTTTAACAAATAAAAGAAAGCATTAATATTATGTTAGTATTGACATAGTGTAAATGCCTACCTTAATCCTGTAAGCTTTTTATATAAATACATGGATGAATTTATTTCAGAGTTATAAATGGATTAGATTTGATACCCTGATCCTCAAAAAGAAATCCGCTAGGTAACAATAATTTGATTTTGCAATCATGTTCACAGACTAGCAATATACAAGAATAACAAAAATATTTAGTTTGAATTGATTTTTTTCGTTCTAATACTCAAACTTTATATGTCTACATATGGCAACTATGACATCAGATAAGCCTTAGACATACTTAATACGTTTTGCAATACTATATTAATATCAAATATTCTTAATATTAAAACACGGTTCTTCGCTTAGAAACATTGTGAAGGGTCAATTCAATATTTTATTCAGAAGAGGAAAATGGCGTCTCTCCCGAAAAGTTTTTTGTCGTCCCCTCAGACCTTCAAATTGTCCCTTGGGAAAAAGACATTGGATCAAATTATTTTTTTTATTAGAAAGAACAAGCTGTAATATTTGTTTGAAATGCATGAGAATTAAGAAACTTAACAAAACAAAAAAAAGCTAGTTCAATAAATGTTTTCTATCGTTATAACATTGATAGATAATGAGAATAACGTATTTATTCAGTCTCTTCTAGAAAAAGCAAGGATTTCCTTTTAAATCCAAGTGTAAATTTAACCTCTAATACACGATCTTTCTAATCAAAAAAAAAAGTAATTTGACTCTCTACAATGTTATCTAAGCAAAGTACGATGTCTCGACATTAATGTTGAAATGAAATTGATATATCTATATCATACTTACTGAATAATAATGCTAAAGTATTCAGTTTTTTCTTATTCTAATACGAATATGTTAATACATTTAATGAGATTCAAATTTATACAAGTATAGTTCTAACAGATTTATTTTTATGTATCTTTATCTTTTCATTCTATATTGTCTCTTTATTTTTCTATTTTCTGTTTGTAACATTTACACGAACAGTTTTTTTTCGTAATTTTGCTGTTCTCTTTCTCCTACGTATCGAATCAATTGAAACGAGATAGAAAAGATTTTATTCTGTTAGTTGTTTAAATGAGAAATATCACGCTATGCAATGAATAATTCAAAGAATAGCGAGATAGAATAGATAACATAACCTGTGTAACTTCTTCACAGAGAAATAAAAAAGTATTTTTCTATACAATTTCTTATATTAAAATATGCTAGCTCTCATCAGTAGAACTCATAGTCAATAAACTACTATATTAATTTTAAAAAATTCGAAGTATTTTTTAGGAGATTCTTTGAAAAACTGAAATATATAAAAATAATTCTAATCTCATCAGCACTCTCTCATAATATTAAAAAAAAATATATAGCATCAGAAACAAATTATACAAACCAGTTAGAAACATTTCTTATTTTCATATACTGAATGATAACAAGTACAATTGCATTCATAAACAATTCTATTTCTATTACTATCATTCCTATTCCACCTTCGTTTTATTTTCTCTTTCCTTCTTTTTTTTCTCTCCGCTATTTCCTTTTTAACTTAATTTTTTTCTTATTCTCTAAAAAGTTATATTTAATGATGTGTAGTCTATTGCAAAAAAAAATTAAGGTAAAAGCTTTTGAAAAAAAAAAGAAGAGAAAAAAGAGGTGCAATGAAATGACAGCAATTCTAGCTCAATCATCAATTTCTCTGCAGAACTCTTTTAGATATAATTGAAAAGCTTTATAACTTACATTTAACCCGTTCATTGTATAGTTGCTCTTATTATTTTAAAAATGGATCAAATTTTAATCGTGCGTATATACTATTTTATGTTGATTTAAGATGAATTCATTTTTTCTTATTTCCTCTATTTTTTTTAATTGTCCTTAGGGGTTGCGCGATACCCTTCAATCTTGAAAAAGTTCTTTTTTTGTTCAACAAAATCAGGAAATTTTCTTCCATTTGCATTCAAAAAGCGCACACTTCGTCTTTTTAGTCCAAAAAATTTCACTATATCACCTCTGTTTATGCTGCATCCTATGATATATTATATTTTATTTTTAATAAAATATAAGAAGAAAAGAAAACCAAATTTATCTTGTATTAAAATCAATTTATTATTTGCACATGTTTGAAATTTAATCACTCAAATATTTGTCTATTTCGAAAAGTAATATGGGCAATTATTTAAAAAAAAAA
>JAJEKB010021396.1:0-14821 GCA_022393335.1 Macrotrachela quadricornifera | reverse complement strand
TACATATAAAACTAAGAGTAGGAAGAAATCTAAGAACATTTTCTTTATAAGCTTCTTTCATTGTGCATGTTAAAGAGTAATAATAACTATTAGTCTTTACGTGATAATTTTAGATAGATAAACATGAATATTCACAGAAAATAAGATTTTTTTTTTGTCTTGTATATGTTTTTTCCTTCATTATATATGTAGAAAAATATTTATCGAAGAAAAAAAATGTGAAATATTCTTTGCAAATACCTGGAGATAAATAATCAACAAAAAATAAGAAAAACTAATTATTGTTTACTTATATTAAAGATTGAAGATATTAATTAGATAATAATGTCAAGTTTTTTTTCTTAACGATAGGTATAAAATATATCATAAAACGTTACCTAGAGATGACTGTATTTTTTTTTGTCACGAAAACTTATCTAAATAATGTTTTTTTTTTTCAACTCTTATCATATAATAAAGACTATACAGTGAAGAGAAAAAAGAAAAACTTTTTTTTATAATAGAAAATAAATGAATGAATGAATACATACTTGAAACAAGCATAATAAATATAATATCATAGATTGAAAACTAAAAATATGACTTAGAAAATATTCACGTGACATATGGAATCTGTCATCCTTCAAGGATAATTCTAAGAATACACTAAAATGAACATTAGTTAATTGATAATAATTACAAAAGTAGCAGATAGAAAACGTTTATTTGAATGTACCTAAGACTATCAAGATAGAAAGAAAAAAAAATAAAGTTGCGAATACATGTTTAATATGTTGAATGAATAATAAATGATATGATTAGAATTATAAATCATTCTTTTTTGTTAAATTTATTATTAAAAATGAATAGATACTTTTCTTGTCGAGGTCTCTACTTCTAATATAACATGATGAATACAGACTGAAAACAAAAAAAGTAAATCTTCTTGTCTTTCTTTTCTCGAGAAAAAAAAAAGTTACATGAAGCATGAGTGCATTTTTTTGATGAAGGGAAAAACTAACACGAGACAGGATCAAGGTTAAATAAAAGAATAACCATGAGCGCTTATTCTTAATACATTTAGTTTAGACGATAATATTGTTGATGACGAGAAAAAAAGGTGAATATAGGATAAGGTAAAAAGACATAGACGAAAACACGCGTAGAATATACCTATACTTTCATCTTCCGTTCTTCTATTTGTTCCTTGACATGAAGAAAAAAAAAAAAAAAAGAAATTTATTTGTTTCTCGTTTTTTTTTCTTCCTTTTTCTCGCTCGCCCTTTTCACACATTCTTATTCATCGTTTGGGCGTAGAAGTTGATAACTTGTTTTTCCACCAAAATAATAGAAAATTTGCCTCGAATATATATATATTTCTGCTAAGATAATATGTTGTTGCTATTCACATATGTTTCTTCTAGCTTGAACTATCAAGGGAATAAATATAAACCTTATTACAGATATATATATCATGCTTTTATCATGATATTATTCGTTTATTGTAACAGATGGTGTATATGTTTTCCTAGATAAAATATAATAATGTATTATGTATATTTAATAAAAGAAAAAAGAACCTGTGATATACTATTATCATTAACTAGAAAAAAAAAGTATTTTTGTTTTCTATTAAAACAAAAAACAGAAAGAAATATTATAATTTAGTTATTGTTAAAAAGAAAATATGCTCTAGTCTGTCATAATGACATTAACTATTTGATATATTATAATTATGGAATATTAAAAATGCAAAAATAGAGCACAAGACGTCATTTAGTTAATTAATAATTCTTTCTCCATTTAATGTTATGTTGGAAAATATTAAAAATGATTTTAACGAATCATAATCATAATAAGATTATTGAGATTAACTCAACAATATAATATCCTTAAGTAAAAATAAAACTCTATTAATAATTATTTCATCAAAAATATCTTTCTAATCATAATATAAGTTCAATATGATGTAGATAATACTTAGTGTCAAATTATTTAATTAACTTATGTAATTATCTTAATGAGAATTGAATGTAGTTCATATTTTAAATTTTTTATTAAAAACTAAAATAATCCATTCTGAAAATATACAAATGTCAATGTCAAAATAACGCAAACCATGATAAAAGAGAGAGAAAAAAAAAGTCATACTCAGTTGTTTATATTTGTTTGTTAATTAATAATAGTGACGAAAGCTTTTTGCATATTAAAATATGTCAAAAACATATGATGAGAATACCTTTTCACATGTTCATGTTGTTTTTACTTCATCTTTTGATAATAAGTAGGTCTCAATGAGACAGAAAAAAATATGAAAACGATTCATTTCCTCATGCCATTGTTTTTTGAGACATGACTATTTCATTAAGAGTTTGATTAAAGATATAGCATTTCGAAGAAAATCAAATGAATTAAGTTTGATTAGAAATTTAATGAGGATTAGAATATTTCTGAAGTTTTACTGAAAATAAATGCTTCGTTGAGGAGTTATTCAATTTTTGATAAAATATTCTAAATTCTAGATTTTTTAAAAAACGAAATATTGTTTCAAGAAAGTATTCGTTTTGACTAAAACTTTTGGACGAAACCATTAATCGAATTTCTTTTAATTGATTTTTTTTCTTTTGAAATATCATGTCCAAGGTTGAATATCTAATAAAACAGACATTTCTTAGAAACAAAGGCATGAGAAAATGAATCTCTTTTTAGCTTTTTTTAAGCCTCATCAAGATTTCCTGATCGTCAAAGTCTGGAATTAAAACGACACAGACATGCGCAATGATTCTCTCATGAGTTCATTGTAAATATGTTGATATAATACATAAAATTAGTTGCATTATCTCATCAACTTCATATTGATTCAAACAAATCTATTTAATCACTTTACTGTTAACGACGTATATATCCGTCAGAGCAACTTTTATGAAGAAAACGAAGGCTATAATTCCTTCAATCTGTTTTTTTTGTATGCTGTGGATAGGTGCTAATATCCTGCACCTATTCAAGTTCATTCTATTGATTCTGATGCTTCACATCGATTATGTTCTTCACTCTTGGAATTGCGTATTAGGAAGAGAAAAGATCAAATAAGATTAAAATCAGTTTATTGAATATGTTTTGTTCAGTAGAGCTATTACTTTTGTTCTCCTTCCACTGAAGGTATTTTCCTATATTGTTCTCTATAGTTTTCTTCCTTTCTTTTTCTCATAATGTCACTAAGGTATATTCCATTGTCTCAGATATATATCCTCTACGTATGTGTAAAAGTGTGAGTCTGTGTGCTTAGTTTTAAAATAAACATCATATACATAAACAATGTTTTATTGGATCCAAGATATATTTCCAATTGCTCGATTAAGTATTTTTTTGATAAATTCAAAATGATATCAAGCAATGACTTCTACAGTGATACTGACGATAGTTTGTCAACATTCAGTTCACTTTTGTCTGACACTGATGATGAAATTGATCTAGTTAAATGGGTAGTTACCTTACAAAGCTGTCAACAGGCAACTTTTTTCAACCTAACTTGGCATGATCTGTAGGCGAAAACAGGCTGATTAATGTTTCTGATTTTTCACGTCTATCTAATTGTATAACTCAGCATCAATGTATGATATCAGTTTCAATTATTGATTTTATTTTTTTCCATAAAGGTAATGGAATAATAAGTTCCTGCACAAAATAAAAAATAAAAAAAATCAAGAAGAAATCAATCACAATAACAAAAGCATTATATGATTAGGCATATAAGGAAATGTAGGGGTAAGAATGAGTAACAACAAGAAAAGAAATTTACGTTTGACTATCCAATTATGCAACAGCACGAATACAAAGCATATTGTCCATTTGTTCGAAATCTAAAGAAATTCTTCTATGTCAGTTAATGTAAGCCTTGCAATACTAAACTGAGGTTCTATTCCAGCACTAGTTGCTGGAGTCGAATGAATTTGTCGAGCAAGTTTTGATCAAAGAGGTAAACCATCAGCGTTGGATTTCCAAAGCACAAGAATATTCGAATAATAGTTGTTCATGTCAATTCACTCTTGTAGTCTAGACTATTCACGAATTATAAATAACGAAGTTAAAAGTGAACAAAATCATCAACTTGTGGTGTCATCTCATGTTTCGAGATGACTACTAGAGAAATGAATATCATATTGCAGCCAGGTCGGCAGCTCTGTTCTCCAACAGTCAATAGAGATCCATTTCAGTTTGTTGGCAGTCGTGAAGTTCAAGTAAAAGAAGTTCAAACTCCTATCAAATTTTGGAATTACATTTTTCCTAAAGATTTAGTACAAACAATTGTATATGAAACAAATCGCTACGCTGAAAATGTATGTAAAAATTCTAATCCTCATCAGCCATATTCATGTATAGATAAATGGGTTCCAACAAATATTGACGAATTTAATGTTTTTATTGACTTACTGATATTACAAGGAATAATAAGAAAACCGGAACTTCAGATGTGTTTTTCAATAAATGAACTTTTAGCTATAGCGATTTTCAATAAAATGATGACTGCTGATCGGTTTCAAATATTACTCAAACTGTTATATTCTGAGACCGAGCAAGATCCCGACAACAAATTGAAAAAAATCTGGCCAGTTATTGAAGCTTTGCGTTCTTCTTTCAAAAGACTGTACAAACCAGGGAGATTTCTAGATGTTAACAAAAGCTTGCACACGTACAAAGGCTGCGTATCGTGAAAACAATATATTCCGTTGAAAAGAGCACGATTTAGATTTAAATTCTTCATGTTATGTGATATAAATGGTTATATTCTCGATTTTATTATTTATACTGGTCGTGATACAAATTACAGCGAAAAACTTAGTGACTTATCATTTTCAAGTCGAATAGGGATGACATTGGTGAAAGATTATCTGGATTTAGAACACTGTATCGTATAAACTCAAATTGAAAAACCAATATCCGTTCATGAATATAATGATATTATGGGTGAAGTTGATAGCTCCTTACTGTATACCTCGACAAAGATTGAGAAAATATTATAGGAAAATATTTATGGTTTTACATAATTTAGCTAGATTGAATTCATATCATTTATATAAAATACAAACTCAGGAAACAAGTCATGACGTAGTGACACAACTTCAATTTCGTATAGCCCTTGTTCATTCTCTACTGGAACACTCAGTCCGAATAGGGAGACCATCAAGTAAACCTACACGAGCACGGTTAGTTGGACGGCATTTTCTATCTCTGATTCCTTCAAGTGAAAACAAGCAGCTTCCAGCAAGACGATTTTTCTTTTGTAGTTATACAGATCAATTTTGAAAACGTATTTTTCTAGAAGAAAGTTTTTTGTGCTTTATTATTGAGAAGCAATTTCTGTCTTCTATATAATAAAATAAAATATATTTGTCCGCTAACGTCTTTTACTATCTTTGATTATCTACGATTTTGCAAAAGATTTACCAGATATTTTTAAAAAAAAACGTAACAGCCAAGTAGTTAATAGTAAATAAAATAGCCATTAATAAAACAATAATGATGATTAATTCAATACAGGATAATTCTATCTAATCAGTTAAAAACTTAGAAAACTGTTTTATTCAATATTAGGTAAGTGTCTGTTGAGTATGATTTTAAGTGAATAATTATTTGAAGAAATAGATTAATTGAAAGATAGCTGATAATTTAATATTCATTGTGTAACATTGAAAATTGATAAAAAAAGATTAGTTGAATGTGACAAAATTTTTAAATCACAGCTTTTACATCACTGAATAAAATTTCTATACAATACTTGTTAAGAATCATGCAAAACTTGTAACTCAATTTCTAAAATTACATTCATAAATTCAGGCATTCTTTTATTATTACTCATTCAAATTTTATTTTCATGCATATAATATAATGCTAAATATAGGTTTGATGAAAAGGTTGAAAGAATGAAACATCGACATATAAAGAATATTATCGATAAAGTACTTAAGGTAATTCAAAAGTAGTGGCAGAGACAATTTAATACCGTCTAAGAAGTCTTAAGCAGAATCGGCCTTGTCCAAACAAAAAAAATGTTCTTTTGACTTCTTCAATTGTAATTTTTAAAGGTGTATCGAGGTGTGCTCTATCCGTGTTGTTAAAATTAGAATTGTGCCAAGTCGTATAGATTCTAAAAAAGCTAAACTTTGAAAGTCTGTATCTCAAAAAAAGTGTAGATTTTTCTAATGACATTTTTGTGTTTCATGTGTTAGAAATATTTCTCTAAACGAGCTCGTTTGACGTGCATTCAATGCACGAAAAAGCAAAACTAGGTTTTGAGAAAGAAAACAAAAGTTTTCCACCTTTTTTCTCCGAAATGCTTGAACTGATCGAACAGAAGTTTTTTTTATAAGTACTTCGGTTCTATTGAAGTGAATCTTTTTTTCTTCGTTCTTTGAAATATTGTTTCTATAAAAGTTGGCAATCTTTATAAAATTCGTATTGTCAAAAAAAAAACTGGCTTTAGTCAGGATGTTTAGTATTTTACTTCTTCTAACATATAAAAAGGATATTTTGCAAAGGAAAACACCCACTCCACTTAGGTCTTAGTTACTACAAGAAAATTTTCAGCTGAAAAAGTTAAGTATCGAGTTTTACGAGGGAGAGAATTTTTGGCCATTTCTGGGTGGTGTGACTCAAAAGTCTTCAAGAAGGAGCCATCTAGAAATTTTGAGTCTATGATAAATTTTGCTCTACTCATCGAGATCTATTTGCCTTGATGGTTTCAGAAATTTTCGCCTAGTCGTTCCTTAGAAACTTTCTCCCAATAAAGTTTGATAGAGGAAAGAATGATGTATTTTTCTATGCTATTTGATCATTTTTCAACTAATTGAATAATAATAAAATTTCGATACGACCTGCTTTTCCATCATATGTGAGGATCATACTAATGTCTATTTACTGGATATTTTCTGAATAACTGTTGATAGAAATAAGACAGAAAGCTAAGGTTTTCATCGTTTGAAAGGCAAAATGCAAACGCATTGAATTGTACATTGTAGGCTTGTTGATATGGTTTTTTTTAAAGGTTTTCAATCGATTTCATTGATAGCAAACGTATTTCGTAATGTCTTCACAGTAAATCCTCAATTGTCAGATGTATATTCAAATAGCTAATGGAAGACCTATATAACTGCATAACGTTCCGATATCTTGAATCAATGCATTCAGATGCTATAGATGTTCTAATTGAGACTGTAAGTGATTTTTGTGAGAAAACAAAAAACCATTTTTTTTTTTGATAATTAAAAAGTTAATTCAAGAAACGTCAGACGACGTCTAGGAAAATCTATAATATACGGTTCAATGTATATTAATCTCCGCTTTTCAACAATGAAAACTGCATCTCTTTATCCTATTCCTATCAAAAGTCATTCAAAACACATACTATAGCTGTCACATATGATAGAAAAACAAGTCGTGTCGAAATTTTATTATTATGACATTAATTGAAATATGATCAAATAGTATAGAAAAATAATCTATTCTTTTCTTTATCAAACTATATAGAAAGAAAGTTTCTTAAAGATTATTATACAATATTGAAGTGTCCTGCCACTACTTTTGAACTACCATAAGGAAAATATCAATAAAATCGAAACAAATATTATCAATATATTCATTTCCTAATTTGATTGATCATCATAAACCTCATATTCTATATCCATTCGATTGTGTATTAATGAAAAATCGAGAGCCAAAAATTGCTATTATGAGTATTGCTATTAATTAGAAGAGAGTAATATGTCCTTTAACATTGTCTACAATATCAAATAGAAAACTTATTTGATAAGTTAATTTGATATTGTTTTACTAAAGGATATTTTTCATTATATTAATTATTATAAACATAACTGAGAGGATATAAACGAAATAGCACAATTATTTAAAGATCAATATGATCCGCCTGAGCGATATATAATCAGTTTGTTTTTCTTATACACCATTATTTTATTTTATATAGATTGCTATAGACAAACCTTATTAAATATACATTATTTTTATTCAAAATAATAAGAAAAAAAAAATTACAATTATTTATAGAAATAAAAATATTTAATATCTAAACCAATAAAAAGAAACTATTTTGTTTTATATATTTAAACTAAAGTTAATCATTATATAAATTAATTGTATTAGAATCGACAAATTGAATAATTTTATAATCAAATTTCAATAAAATTCCATTTAATATCTTAATGGATCAATGTGAACAGAGTGTTAAAAGTAACCATATGCTATTTTTTAATGTTATATTCTAATAATTTTAAAAGGTATCTTAAGATAAAACATAAAATAAAAACTCTTATAACAGATGTTTTGTCTTTTTTTTTCTATTTTTTTCATTAACTTATCTAAAGCATATGTTAATCTAATCCTAGTATAATAATATATTTCTTAGTAAATATCCAAATGCTTTTTATTCATACGAAATTATTCTATTTCTACGTGAGTTATTCAAATAAAAGAAAATGAATATGACATATATACGGTCGAATACATTTTATTGTCATATAAAATTAGGTAATAAATAGACATTTCATATTTATACATGTCTAGTTTTATTGTATAAGACAAGAAAAAATTTTTATATATAAATGTAAGATTTAACTAAAGATTTTTCTTTATTATAATATTAAATATTTTTTTTTCATGATATATATAAGACAGGTGATTTATATTCTTTTTATTTTCTTATTATCACGTCTTGGTGTTTCTGTTTTACCAATAAGAAAATCATTTCTTTCTTTCTTTTTTTCTCGTTTTTTTGTTTTTTATTGTGTTCAGATAATTATCAAAATGAAGAAGAAAACGTAGTGCATGACGTTTAGTCGCATGAGAAATTATTTTATAATTCTAATAAAAGTATTTTTCTACGCATTTTACTAGACATATGAGTAGTGAGTAAAAAGATCTTTGAATTTTTATGTCTGTAAATTTTTCTTTTTCCTGTATTAGTATTCTAGTCTTGTTTAAAATGACAATAAAATATAAAAGGAACTATGACTGGTAAGAGGCTTTTTTTAATTGTCAACAGAATCTTGACTAGACATCTTTTAAATAGATAGACATTGATTAAATATATGACATAGTTTCCTTTTTTTTTCCATTCTATTAGACTTGTGGTATAATACAGATTATATAAAAATAAGAAACACTTTTTTTTATTTTATTATACGATAGAAAAATATCTTTTATTCCAAGTAATCACTAGAGACAACACATCATATTATACATTTTTAGAATAGACGAAAATAAAAAATGATTTTTCCTCTATTTCCTTCTAAATTCTATCTATGAATATGTTACAAGATTATCATTTAAACATTTATCTTTTCTTTTTTTAGTAAATCAATAATCTTTATAGTATTAATTATTTGAAATTCTCTCTGATTATAAATATATTTTATATGTAATTATAAAAATGTCAAATAATACATATGAAACACATAATACAATGGAATATATACAAAATATTCTTATGCAAATATCCATACCATATATTATTATTGTTTCGTTAGTTGGTATTGCTGGAAATGTTCTCACAATAATAATGTTATCTAGAAGATCTCTTACAATAACTTTTAACAATTGTACATTAATTGCACTTGGTAAATAAATATATATATATATATAAAGAAATTAGGAATTATTTTATATTTTAGCTCTAACAGATCTTTTATTTAATTTAACACTTGTTTCTCGTTGTATAAGTGATATAATAAAAACAAATTCGGATGATTTTTGTCGTATATTATCATTTATTTCACATTTAGCTGAATTATTATCAGCTTGTTTTACTGCTCATTTTACTATTCAACGTTTTATTGCTGTGAAATTTCCATTAAGTGTATTTGTTGAAAAAAATATTCATCTTATACATTATTTAATTGTAACATTATTTATTTTATGTGGAATTTTATTTTGTTTTGCACTTATTAAAAGCAATAATTATGATAACTGTGAAGAAGAATTAAATTTAAGTTGGTTTATATCAGATGCATTATTATCATTTGTTATACCATTTACAATAATAG
Organism: Macrotrachela quadricornifera; assembly: GCA_022393335.1. Taxonomy (NCBI): domain Eukaryota; kingdom Metazoa; phylum Rotifera; class Eurotatoria; order Philodinida; family Philodinidae; genus Macrotrachela; species Macrotrachela quadricornifera. Next base: position 4,790 of record JAJEKB010021396.1, on the reverse strand, counting down.
CTATATTAAATTTATTAATTATATTTCATTTACGAAAAAAATCTCGAAATAATAAACAATTATCATATACAAGACGTATTAAAAAAGAAAATTTATCATTAAATATTAAAAAAAAATCATCAATATCATATGATTCAAATCCTTCATCAAGATTATCTGATAATACATCAGTACCACATATTAAGGTATTATAAAAAGATTTTAATGAAGGGGTTTTTTTTTATTATCATAAAATCGGGAAAAATTCAATTTTTGAAATTATATCTTTAGTTAAAAAACTAATATATATATATATATATTTGATAGATTGAAAAAGCTAATACCCTTCGTAGAAATTGAACTACTTATTCTCTATTTACCTATATGACGTATTACCATGTTAGTAGATAAGACATAATGTTAAACTAAATGCGCGCGCTTTAATACGATAATACTTACTTTAAGTTTTTTTTATCTAGATGATAAATAATAATAATAATAATTTCTCACAGACTTATCTCTCGTTGGAATTAGTCATGATTATTATTAGAATCCATATGCAGCCGATTTCTCTCGTGTTTTTTCTTTTTACTGACTAATGATGTGTTCAACACGCAACTAATAAATCATTCGAGACAGCTCAACCGTTAGTGACTTGTTCACGGTCATTCTATAGATGATGATGCAGAGGTTTGAACACAATATCTTGATGAATACGTATCCAATAATCTAATCACTCAATCATGTCAGCTTTGCTTACATGAGGGAGTGGTTAGATCAACGTGATTGAGAATACTTTAAGAAATTTTATTATTATCAGTGAAGTATCATTTTTATGGATTAACTAAAATTATTTAGAAAGTGCACATATGGGTACTTTGAAAAGTCGCGAACACCTACAAATTGGAACTAATATAATTAGTAGATTGAACTGATTCAATACAAACATTCCGAATTATTGAACATAAAAGAGATTTTTCAATCTATGAATAATGATACCTTTTATCAATGAGTAGGCTGATATGAATTATGTATATAAGTAAAATATCAAGCTTTTATATACTACTCGTAGAAAAATAGAATATGTGTCTAACTCGAAACAGTCTATTGATTTATGAAAAGGTGTAAGTGTTGATAGATGCTGGCACATTTTACCCAATCTCCAGATGCATGATGACCCAAAAGTCATTTCACCCGAAACAAAAAAAATTTGGTTACTCTAACCATATATTCATAAGAAAAATGTTAAAACAAATAATTATTACCATATTATATTATCCTCTGACCTGATAAGAAGAAAATACTTGACAGACAACTAAAAAAAAAAATGACATTGCAATTCTTAAGTAAATATCTTGGTTTCTATAATTAGAATATGTGACTATATAACAAGTGATGCATAGATAATAAGTCGCTCATTATTTAACATATATTTCAATCGTATTAAAACATAAAAGACTAAATTTTTTAATTAAAAAATGTATGTTTCATTTCTCTAGAATCCAATTTGTTAGTTTATTACCAATTATAAAACAGGTTAAGCTAAAAATCAAAACTTTCTAACAAGAAGGTGTATATTCGGACCCAAATACATAATACTACTACAATAAAGAACATTGAACAACTTGCTAATAAAAAGCAATTGTTTTATTCTCTGTATTGGTAGAATTTATGCGAATTATTAAAATAAAGGTGGAAGACTAGTTCTGTCAATATCGTATTCAAATATTCTCAACTTTAAAAATAGTTCAATCTTGTTAAAATTATGCTAAATTCAAAATGTAAAGTCTTTATCGAGATGGACATCTCAATTATAGATTAAGCTATGATCATTTTATGTTTATCATAAACATACAGCAATGTGTATATTTTTCCTCTCGTTTGATAATAATACTTTTTTTTTAAAGATCTTAACTTTCATATAAAAAATATATCGAATGAAAACTATTTAATTATTTATATGTTATTATACTGTATCTTAATGAAGATAGTACTATACTATTAAACATGATAGATTTTGTTTTTCTTTTTAATTTAGACTTCAATATATCAATTTTCATCACAAGAAGATACTAATGATAATTTTCTAAATGTTCATGTAACACATAATCGTATTGCTTCAATACGTTCAACAACACGTTCTCATGCTCAATCACATCGTGTAACTCGTATGCTTATAATAGTATCAACTTGTTTTCTATTACTTAATGCACCTGCACATATATGTGCAATTAGTTTAAAACTTTATACATTAAAAAAATCTCAATTATTTTATAATTCACTTCAAACATATTTTAATTTAACAAATAATTTAAATGAAACAAAACTACTAATAAATGAAAAAATGAATTTTATTTATACAACACCAACAACACATATTATAAAATCATCAAATATAAATTTAAATTTTTTTCATATATTTTATATTATTGTTATTATAACTCATCATATATCATATTTATCATATTCCATAAACTTTTTTCTTTATTCATTTTGTGGAATAAAATTTCGTCAGGAATTAATGAGAGTTTTAACACGTTATAGAAAATATCATGAACATACACGAACACCGTCTATTATGATTGGACAAAATTCATTTTAATATAATATAACATAGATTGTTTCATATGTATTGTTTAAGCTTTTTGTTTGTCAATTTAGAGTTCATTTTATTTTTTCAATAAATTATTTTGATTCAAATATAAATTTGCAGATTATCAAGTTTTGAAATTATCATCCTAGAATTTAATTGATAATAAAATTTCTGTTAGAGACCATCATTAGACCGTGAATGATCATAGTAAACAGGACAAGTTGAATTTTGCTTATACTTATTTTTATATACAAATATTCGAGTTAGAAATGCCTTCTTAGTCGAAATCAAGGAATTCATGTATAATTACAGAATATATTGCTGCGAATTTACCACGTTCATGTTTTATTCATTGAGTACCTGAGGAACAATCTTCAAATTTTTCTTCGACAGTATCTGACATAGCTAATATTGAAGATTGATACGGTTCATAAGTCTTAAGTACCCGTAACATTCATCAAAACAAGTAAGAAAAGCTAAAAATTTCCTACGATTGAGTTTTATATTGTTTATTAATTATTTCTTATCGAGAAAGGTAGAATGAAAACATATAGTCAAATATCTTTCGTTAATTTAAAAACTTTTTTTTCTTAAAATTCATTATCATTCAATAACGATTCTTAGTTTCGAAGAAATTAAAAATCTATTATTATCTTTTTTATTTGTATTACATACCAATTATTATATTGAGTACAAAAATTCATACTTTGTAATTTTTAACTTAATATATTCGATCCGATATAAGCCACCGATGGCTCATGGCAAAAAAAAAACAAGAAGACTTCCATTATGTTTTACCCAAAATAAGCTGATTTATTGTTCATGTTAAAGAAATATTTAAAGGTTTTATTTATAAGATAAATGTCAATGACAAAATTGATAATCATACGTTTCAATTCTTCACAATGTTCTAGTCTCTTATCAGAATTTATAGTTGTATCTTATACCTGATGTTTTATTCTATTTAAAGTCTAAAAAAATTCTAGTAATCATTCGTCCTAGCTATATATAAATCAATCTGAATGCAATTATTGAACAAATTTGTCACTATTGTATTCTTTAATTATTTAGAAAATTTTTTTATCATTTTGTAAGATGATGTTGCGTAAGCACCATCTTTTCTTACTATTTATTACTATTGCACATATAATTCCATTCATATTTTCTTTCGTTCTTGACGATTATACGCATATACTATTTCTCATTTGAGTGTGTTCTGATATAATCACTTTTTTTGAATATATATAACGACTACGATAGAAATGAACGGAAAATATTCTTTTTCAACTATCAACCTTATACGTTTTCATAATGACAACTTCAAGAATTGAGCAAGAAATTAGGAAAATTTTGAATAATTTTCAGTCTGATTTGTCATCAGAAGATGAATTACTAATGACACTCAATTGCATATTTTTTAATACTAATGTTGAAAATCTTTCAGTAGATTGTCAATTAGAAGATTATTGATAAGGATATCTCTCTTCGTTTAAAAAAATCACAATCAAAATAGTCTAAAAAAAAATACATAGTTTGTACGTTTGGCGTAACACACGACATATACGTATCCAAATTATACTATATCGCTATGTAAAGATGAACCACTAATGTTCTTTTTTAATATTGAGGTATAATTTTTCTGTAAAAAGAAATTAATATTTAACAATTTCTTACAAAAAAAATCTCGATTTTAACAAAGAAAAAAGCCGAAACTCAAGGGATTCATACTAATAATGACTTTAATGAATAAATATAAAAAATTTTCTAGTTGAAATCAATCAAAATCAGCCTTGTATTATTATACATAATGATTTCTATGAATAAGTATCGTTATAATCATGATGAATAATATGCACTTAATAGTAAAATATATTTAAGTTAATAGCGTTTTATTTCTTTTTTTTTATGAACGTTTTTGAATATAAAATGAATTTGATATTTCATCTTGATTTTATGATAGTATTGAAATTGTTTTATTGTTTAATATTATTCCTTAAATATAATAATAGAAAGAGAAATACTGATCGGAAAAAGTACGTAAAACGATGAATGTAAAAAAAAAAATCTTTATACATTGATTTAACTTATGATTGACAGGAAGCAAATCAACAACACCTTCTTCTTCTTCTCTCTTTTTTTTTTTTCGTCCCCTCAAGCTTTTTCATTTATACGAGAATATTAAACATAAAAATATATAAATTGACAATAAAAAAAAAAA
>JAJEKB010021394.1:0-33319 GCA_022393335.1 Macrotrachela quadricornifera | reverse complement strand
TTGAATTAAAAAGCGCTTGAACAGTTGGTGATGTTCCCTCGTAAGATAAAATGCATACACTTTTGAATATGGCGTGTGAATGTTAATTATCCCAATCCATTTTATATCGCTTTTTTAAGGACGAAACAAGTTTGACTCATCTGTATTTGGATTAGTCAGAATGTTTCTATAATTTTTCTGTATATGCGTTTATTTAAAAACAAAAGCCAGGAGTGCAGTTGGAGAGAGAATAATTTTCTCTATGATTATTTTTTTATTTGAATTTTAGTCTCTGGAAGGATATCAGAGAGCGACACATATAATGCGTTTGATATTGATTCACTTAATTCCCCACTTTTACCTGTTCTATTCAGGTAGCACACTAACACATTTCTCTTTAGCAGTCTATGTAAAAACTGAGATGTCGTCACATGAAATGTCTATTGATCATGATTCACATTTTTGTCATTGGTTCATTCTATAAGTATATATAGTAATGAACCATAATGACGTCAAATATTTGTCGATGCCATTTATAACATGTTGGAAGTGCAGAACGATGAAAGAGTAACGTCGATGGTAAGGCTAGTAAGCAATTTTTTATCGTTAGCGCAGAAGAAAAAAACAAGCAGTAAATAAATACTAGGAAAAAAAGAAAGAAACAGGCGTACAGAAACATTGATGATTCACTCTAGAGATATGAATGATTAATTTAATCTATAAAGAGAGTCAATAATGTTGCTACATGAAGAAATTTTGAAATTCTAAGTTTGAAACCATATAGAAAAACAATTTAATACTCTTTCAATGACCAATTTTTGAAGTTTCAATATATATAAATACACATCTTTATATTATTAACTCACGATTCTTTTGGAAAAAAACAAGTAGAAAAGAATGAAAGAAAAAAAAAGCGACGGCAATAATGTAAAAATAGATCATTGCAAAGGCGTATATAATTGCAAAGAAAGACATTGCATCATCATGTGTTTTTTTATAGTAACTTGAATGAAAGGGTTTTTCCAACAAAAAAAAATTTCATCAGAAAGCAATTTATGTTGTATATCCTTGCATCATCCTTGCTCATGTTCCTTAAGAAGAGAATTCCACATACAATTTATTCTATCAAATTAACTTGTCGCATTTTATCAGTCTAGTTTTATACCTATAAATGTCGTAGAGATATTGAGCATATTCAACGTAAGTTCTATTTTTTTCTCATGGTTGGATTTAGTCCATGTGCAAACGAGAAAAGAGCGTAAGACATCGAAAAAATACGATTGATGACATTAATATTTTGTACGGTTTTTGGTACTGTTTCGAAAGAAATAAGCAGTCAAAAGCTTTACATTTGCTTCTGCTTTCATATCTCAATTCTATGTCATCGTTTGTTACGTTGACGTTATTTTCTTTATTTTTTTAAAATTAGCTTGACAGCAGGCAGACAGTCGACATATGCGAAACACGCATCGAATGAAAAACATTTATATTTCTTTCCTTTAGTAAAAATCACATACCCATTAGTATTTTCGTTTCTCTTCTATTCATGTTGCTTTTACTAATGAAACATAAAATAGATATTCATGCATATTTCTTGTAAGTAAATATGAAAAGAGTATAAACTGCGAAAAAATATCAATACATTTCATTGCATCTATATGCATGCTGGCAAACATTCTGTAATCCCTAATATGATATACATTCATTAATAAGCAGAGCTATCACTTTGTTACACAAGTACGTATTGTTGAAATTGCCATTTCAGAAAAGTATAATCGATAAATAAGAAGAAAAATGAGTAGTGTCGATACGAAAAACGGTCTAATCGGCGGATCGATCGTGCCGGATGGTGGATGGGGATGGATTGTTGTGTTTTCATCATTCATGATTCATTTCATTATGGATGGGTAAGCAATATTTTGCTCATGTTTTCTACAGCTTTATATAAAAATCACATAGGATAACATATTCGATGGGTCAAGTGTTCTTAGATCCTATGAGACAGAAGCTTGCTCTTGATCGAGCTTCGGTATCAAGCATCTTCAGTATTTTGCCGGCTGTAACTCTTGGCGCAGGTCAGCTATTATTGCTATAAATATATTCTGCTTTTTAAAAGTAAGCTTTTTATTTTTTAGGACCAATCGCAACCGTCTTTACTAATAAATATGGATGCCGTCCAGTAGCTATAGCAGGTGCTTGTGTCGCTTCTGTGGGATTTTTTCTGAGTCGATGGTGGGCCAATATCTGGTTTTATTACATTACGATTGGCGTCATTGGAGGTATGCATTTCCATAGATAGAATCAATATTGGTAGTGAACAAGTACAACTAACTAGCTTGACTGGAATCTGTTGCTTGAAAAATGCCTGTCAGTGTCTGAGTCGACTTAGACGAATTTTTCTTATAATCTATTCTTTCCTAAACATATTATTGATAGTTGGATGAAATTTTTTCTATTTGCCAACAAATCAATTGCTATCTTATTTTTGAGAACTGATTCTATTCTATTTAATATTCAATATCATTTTTGCCTCTTGAACGCAGAAAAAGAATGTCATTCACTATCTTTAATAAAATGTTTCATCGACGTTCAGAAATGATTTACCTCAGATCGCTAAATGAGCATTTAACGCTTGCAGATGTTGCTAGCACAATCAAAATTTGAAGTGTGGCTTTTACGAAATCTGGACAGAGTTGGACACTATTATAGAAAAATGAACCATAGAGTTTCTATTTATTGCATGGTATCCGAATACGACATATCAAATTCATTCTGTTTTCATGGCTTTCGCACACTTTTTACATATCTTGAGAGACAATGACTATTATCATTGTCTTTCATTGCTACTACTACCTTTTTGAGGAATAAAACTTTCGAAGTCTTCTTTCTCTCATCGCGCAATTGAAAAAAAAGCATATACTGTTGCTTATAAATCATATCCCGTTCTCCTTTTTCGCCAATATAGCCCCGGTGATACACCAGAATAATATGACAGAATTTTTTCGTATTTATCTTTTTCGTCTCATCTATATAGTCTGGAACTTTTGTGCTCTGATTGAATAAAGAACGCATTGGTTATGTACTTCTGTCTCATACGAATAAATGATATGCGTTACATACTTGTCAATGCTACCATGCCTTTTAACTCTGTCTCATAGAATTTTAAAATGAAAAAGCATTCATAATATTTCATGTGTCTACAAACTGTTCAGATTATAACCAACCTGATTCGAGTCGGACTCTGATGGTCATTTTATCAAGAGAGACAGCATTTTTCACAATCTCATTTCCATAAGACAGATCTCAAAATAATTTATGGAAATAAAGGAAACTTCGGTCATCTTGTTCTCTTCATTCATGTGCCAATATTTTCAGGTCTTGGTTTTGCACTAATGTACTTGCCAGCTATTGTCTCGGTCAATTTGTATTTCGAACAAAAACGTACATTTGCCATGGGCATCGCTGTGTGCGGCTCCGGTGTGGGTACATTCGTGCTTACCTATATCATGGACGGGATAGTTAATACACGCTTATGGCTCAATTATTCAAACGCATTGCTTGTCGAAGCCGGTATCATCTTTTGTGGTCTTCTTTGTGGTTTCTTTATGGTAATTGATTTCATTTTCTTCATTATTCTCAATGGTTAAAGGCGAGAAAAATAATCGATGTAACGATGCCAATTTTAAGGTTGAAGTATGATAAAAGTGCAGTTCGAAGGATCTAAAGCAATGAATTGTTTATTATGCTTCTATTTTTCAAGATAATACCAAAAAATATTAGAATAAAGATTCGATACTAATTTTTATCAATAAAAAGAAGTTGTCGAATCATCTTTCAGGCAATTGCCAATAAATTCTTTGTCTAGGTTCCTCTACCACAAGAACCAAGTGAACAACGATGTCTAGAACGAAAAGCACGCAAAGAAGCTAAAAATAAAGTTGCACAGCATTTAATTTCTGCGAATGCACCTGGAACGTCGGATAATAATACTGCTGACGGTAAATTCATCTTTATAACGTTTCTTTTTCTACTGATTAATATATTCCTTTTTTTATCAATTGTTCTTTTTCAAAATAGTCGAACCAATGTTGCCCTCTGTTACCGTTCAAAAATCACCAACTAAATCTTTTATTAAGCAAATAACCGAGCAAATCGATTTGAATTTACTCAAAAATGCTGCATTTACATTGTTTGTTATCTCAAATTTTTTGACAAGTCTCGGTTTCAATGTTGTATACAACTTCGCTGAGGATCTCGCAAATGATTCTAAAGTCATAAAAGATCAGAGAGCATATATTGTTATGTCAATCGGTTTATCGAATATTCTCGGTCGTCTTATTGTTGGCTATTTAGGTGATCGAAAATGGGTGAGAAAATGTTTCGCAATAAAAATTTATATTTATTGAACTCGATTTTATTTCATAGGTGAATCGCCTACTTTTATTCATTCTAACATTGATTGTTTCTGGTGTTGCTACTATGGTAGCTCCATTATGTGGCTCTTCTGTTATTCCTCATATAGGCTACGCATCCTTTTTTGGCTTTTTTTCAGGTGGTTATGTTACTCTAACATCCATTGTTCTTGTCGATATAGTTGGCATTAACAAAGTATCAGATGCCTTTGGTGTTCTATTACTTTTTATCGGCGTTGCAACTGCGATTGGAACACCGATTACTGGTGAGTTCATTCTAAATTGGACTACTTTTTTTTATATTTGTTTACACATGTACTATTTTTAGGAAAAATGCGAGATGCTTTTTCACATTTTGCTCGACCTTTTCTCTGGCCCTATCTTATTCTTGGCGGTTGCACTGTTCTCAGTGGTATCATACTGTTTGCCATTCCCTTTTTACAACGAAAACAGTCAAGTGATCATCAGATGAAGATGGATCCTGAGGTCTTCCCTTGTGAAAAAGACCTATCATCGTCAAAGCAACAACAAAAACTTTAATTATTTTCATGTATATTTTTCATCCATGCTTATAAAATCATATCTTGAACATAGCTCGCCCTCCCCCCAAACAATAATAATATATTTCTTCGAAAAGATGTCAAAATGTTGGTGAATATTAATGCATCAGGTGAACCGTTAAGTATTGCAACGATGTTGCGACAATATTAAGAATCAAAACAATATCCTGATTGAAAGTTGACATCCTGATAACAATTATTCAGCTTGCATATATCTCAAATATAATCTATCACACTTTGACAATCAATTTCATTATAGTCATTAAATTTGCAATCAACAAATTTGGAATAACTAAACAATGAAAACAATACAAGTCAAGCAAAAAGTACTGAATAGACTTTGACTTTGAACAAACACTTTTAAATATTAGAAAGCGAAGATTTTTTAATCGATTAGCGCATTCGAAGCGATTCAATTTTTATACAGAAATGGATCGAGATACGCATTTTCAGATAGAATAAACTTTTAGTAAATGTGCTTATTGACTTCTCATCCTATTCTAGCGATTTGTTACTGTACTGCTATGTCCTACAAGAAAATAGCAAATCGAATCTCATGTGCCAGCTGTAAAATGACTCAGGTTACTTTTTCGTTCTGTAACGTGTAGTATGCATTACATTGAGATAAGGATGGAAAGTTTATAGATTTTTCTGTTGAATTTGTGTTTATTCTACTTATCACTGTTCATAAGTGTAAAAGTGGTCAAAATTGTCAGACTTCTTGAATATTTTGTGTTGTCATAAGAAACTAGTACAGTAGATAGTATTGATTCATTCAGTGAAGTGAGCTCTTTGGATGGTGATTTCGCTAGAATATATTTTGAATCTGCAAGTTCCGACAAAGAAGCCGCTGATAATGAGGTGAATTCAAACATCTGGAGCGATATAGAATTGGAATCTGATGGTGAATTTCTGGAAGATCATGAAATTCTTGAACAAGTAACACCAACTTCCGAAGATGATACCATTAATCCTATCAATTGCTATCGACATTTTATTACTAGTGAGGTAATCAGTCTTGCGGTTTACAAAACTAACAGATACGCAGAACAATACTTACTAGCACAGAAACCTAACAAATGATCAAAAACTCTTCAATGAAAACCAATTACCAACGAAGAAATGCTGAAATTTTTGGGAATATTCATCGAGATGGGCTGAGTGCAAATGTCAAAAGTAGACTATTACTGGAGCAAAAGTCAATTGTATGAATCAAAAATTATTCTAAATACAATGTCGAGAGGTAGATTTGAATTGCTTCTCCGGTTGTTACATTTTTCGAATAATGATGAATAGGATGTGAGTCAAGATTCCTGGCACTACTGTTGACGAAACAATGATGCCCTAGCAAGGCCGACTATCCTTTAGGCAATACATTCTGGCAAAGACCACAAGTATGGGACTAAAATGTACGAAGTAGGAGTTACGAATAGATACACTTGGAATTTTATGATTTATACAGGAAAGCAGAACCCAACACCTAGTCTTGGACATTCCCAAACAGTCATTATGCAATTATTAGAAGACCTTTTCGGACGCTATCGAACTGTAGTAGCTGACAATTTTTTTACGAGTATTGCACTCGCCAAACGATTGTTGGAAAATGATACCTGCATCATTGAAACATTGAGAGGTAATCGTGGTGGTTTTGAAAAAGAAGTTGTCCAGAAACTACTCAAGATAGATAAGATTTATGGACTACAGAATGGTGATAATATTAAGCTGATTAAATGAAAAGATAATAGAGAAGGTTTGATGATATTTACCAAGCCGTCCGATACAACTACTCTCGTGGACCCAAATAAAATTGCTCTATCCAACGAGCGCATTATATAAAGCCAAAGGCTGTACTCAATTACAATAAAGGAAGGCAAAGTACAAGATTTGTCGGGCCAACTATCGGCTTGCTGCATATGTCTGAGATGATAAATGAAATGCTATCAAAAGGTGGCATTTAAATTGATATTTGCAATATCAATAGTGAATAATCATTTGATATATAAAGAAAATTATACAACAGACAATATTACTGTACTACAGTTTCGTGAGAGTCTCGTGTGATCTTTACTCATTGGTGTGCCACATCCGAGAATCTAAAATTTGAACCGAGACAACAATCAACAAATCATTTGAAGCGTAAACTAGCTGATCACAAGCCCGAAGAAAAGAAAAGTTCTGACTGCAGTGTTCAGAGATGCTGCGTTGGCTGTTACGAGAAAAACAGAAAACAACAATTAAGAGTTTTCTTCTAGCTGTAATAATTTTTTTTGTCCTGATTTAGGGCAGATCCTACTATATCCAACCTGTCCCCTAAGAATAAAAGAAAGAAATGTTTTTTTTATCAAGCTTTTTATTAAAATGTAGTGGGGTCAATCAATGGACCCCATTGCCTCAAATATGTTAATTCGAATTAAAATCTAAAAAAGATATGAAAATTTTATCGACTAAAATAAATATATAAAATAATATTCCATTTTCAAAATTTTCTAAAATAATTTGTATATAGATGGACTTGAAACAGAATTTATATTAAAGTTAGAAGTTAAGATTTTGACTATGAAAGTGATATACAGTGACATAACATATCCACTATGGTAAGCTCAAGATCTAGAGATCGATATAGTATGTTTTTATTTCTCTTATATTCTATTTAGAAAATTCTACCAAAAAATTGACAACATTCTGAGGAAAACCTAGTTTAATCCTACAAAGATCCTTTGAAAAAATATGGTCACATCTTCAAGGAAATCTAGTAAAATCCCAAAAGCTATGATCGGGGAATCGCTTTTTTTTAATCTTTAATTATTGAAATTCTGGTAGGATCCTGTCATTCCGTGGCTATACATTTCTTTCAGGTATTATCGATTTCCTAGCTTAATCTTGGTTCAAAAAATAATGGCAAACTTGTGAGGGTCCTAGAAATTCTTATTCTGAATTTTAATAGGGTTATTAAAGTTTGTAGCTACACACTTCTTTCAAAAATCATCCATTTCTTAACTTGACCTTAATTTAAAAACAGTAATAAACTTGCTAGGATTTTTGAAAATCTTGTTACAAATCCTGGCAGAATTCTGAAATTCCATGTGTAAACACTTCTTTCAGGATTTTGTGACTTCCTCAAGCAAAATAGCGAATCTTTACAGGAACCTGATCAGATCTGCCAAGGATCTAACGCTAAAACATCAAAGTTTCCCCCTAGGAATACGTCCGATATTGGTAGTAAAAAATGCTGGAAATGACTTTTGATGAAAATTACTCTTCAAATCGACTTAATTTTATGTCTATCAACTATTAGTTAGGTTTTCGATCATTCTAAATTGAACGAAACTGTTCATATCATAAACAAATCATTCTTTATCATGTAAAACCAGCGCGAATTTCATAACATTATATATCGAATATTCTCATCGCAAACTATAATGACACAATATATTCCTATATGTTGAATGTCTCTAAAGTATGTTGAGTTAAACTAGAAGCACAACCACATTAATATTCAGATCACTAAATTTTCTTGTCTGTCTACACTTCTCACCGAATAGAAGTTTACCGGATCCCTAATTTATTTGGAAAATTATAATTTCGGATATGAGCTTTTATTGTGATCGACTTTTTTAACGTCCCAGCTATGGTTTAATTAGCTTACAGACACAGAAAATCTTTAAAAAGCTTATAAATCGATACTATCAAGTTGTCTGATAGTCTTCAACATAGCGATTAGCTTCATTGAATTCACAAGTTGCTTACTAAATTCTTTTTCATTCCCATACCTTCAACTCAATAAAGTAGTATGTTATTTAGACGACGCTTCGCATTCACATACTCATCTATCCTCAGCATTTCATGGAACTTGCTATGGATACGAAAATTTCTGTTTGACATTATATGTTGATTTTGAACATTTCTGACTTTTTAGAGGAATGTAAGAGAGACTTCTATTAGATATATACCAATATTCGCTTGTCAAAATCTCCTGCATGCCTTATCTAGAGTGATGGAAAAATATTCTGTGAAGAATTTACTTGAATCTCATCTCCAAATAATTTGATTCTCTCTAGTGTTAATTGTAAAATCTCCGAGACGAGTCATAACACAACTTTGTATAAAACAATTCGATCACTGTTTTCCAATAAGGTTTTCTATGGGAGCGTTATTCTTTTTCTTCATGAATTTTACTTCGAAGAAAGAAAAATAATTTTTTTTCCTTGTCTGAAATGTTTAGTAAAGAATAAAGTGAAGACTATTTATTAATAAGTGCAGAACTTTTCTAGATGTTATCCTCATATCTAGTAATTATAATCATTAAGAATACATTGTAGTGATTAACTAATTTTGGAAGCATATGATCAGCGGCAAAAATGTCACATGAAGACAACTACTTCCAGTGTCAATCATTCTATGCTGACAATTATAGAGCGACTCAATTTAAATAATGTAGATTGCTACAAAAAAGTTACATAAACTATTAGAAAGTCTTGGCAGATATGTGGTAAAAAAAAAGCAACTGTTGAATTATGTGTATCATGGCCACTAGTCTGCCTCTCACATTTTCAAGAGGTATATCGGCGCTATTAATGTAGCTGGCATCTGTTAAAATTCTTTCTCTGCCTCTATAAAATCTTCTGAATAATTATGCTCTTTAAAAACTTGAACTATTGGCGTCAAACAAATACAAAGTAGAAGATGAAAAAATGTTATGTTTATTCGAAATGTAGTGGAATAACCGTTTATTAGCAAAGAAGATTCATTGCGTCGGCATTGAAGAAGAGATGCATGGTTGTGAAACCTCCCGTCTCTTGATACTTTTGTTTCAAACACAACGGAACTGGATCGCGAAATGCCTAGAATAGAAAAAACATAATATATCAATAATTAAAGAACGTCGACATAAAATCCTCGTACTAATACGGCGGCCAACGGTGGAAATTCAGTTCGTTGTGTATATTCAAATTTGCCGATAAGAGTCCATCCGAATCCGGTTAATTTACCTTTGTTGTACAAGAGAAACGCGGGAAAGATTTCGTCACAAGGCGTATCGATTCGATTGTCGTACCAATAGTGTCGACCTAAATCGAAGTAAGGTAAGTATAAAGAGAGAAAGAAGTGTCTATTTACCCATCGATGGAAAGCAGCTACCCTTGTCCCATTTGGTTCGACCAATATCGCTTTCATAGAGTGGGATTTGAACAGAATCACGGATAGGATCCGTACCATTTTGCAACCAAAGTCCAGTGCCTGTGCCTTCGTGTCTGAGATTGGATTGGTCCCGGCCTGTGGAACAAATGGTGAGTGGATTGACAAAATAGGCGGTGAGAATATGAGAATCGATGCCGACAACATGATCACGATTCATCATTATCTGTGTCGAAAATTTATAATATCTCTCTGTGATCAGCAAGTCGGGAATCTGAATAGAAGTGGAAAGAGAAGAAAAAGCATAGAGAGGAGACTACTTAGAACAAGTAACTTACGGTCATTTGCATGCCAGCAATGGTACCCTGTATATCATAGATTAAAATCAGAGCTGGATCATCTTTTTTAACGACTCGCTGTCCGAGAAATAGGCCTACAATAAGTAAAACGTTAGGAATGTGAAAAGTAGTTCGATAGAATAGTTCAGACACTTACCATTGCATTGACCTTTAAGTGGAATGAAACCATTCTTCAGAGCCTCTGCAAGCGTCAGAGGTTGTTTAACAAAATATTCACGACTCAACGGATTTGGACCCCAAGTGATTTTGAGAGTATCCCATGCTGGTCCTGCACCATTGCCTCCAAATAGTAACCCGTGTACTATAGAAAAATAAATACAAATGATGAAAAGTCCACACAAATGTTTAATGTCTACTCGACTTACATTCTCCAATACACAGAAGCAAGGCAAAAATGAAGTAGTTCATCGTAGCGTTTCCTTGTTATTGTTGAAATGATCACTGTAATAAAAAAAAATAAGACAATCTATTTCATTTTATAGACACCTTTGATAAGAAATATGACCCATATTTCACCAAAGACTATGATCCTTTGGTAAATGGTTTTCTCTTAGTTTCGACCATTTCGAGGGTCAATGAAAAACATGTTTTTGATTACTTGTACTAATCTGCTCTTTTCTTTTTCTCTTATTTTGTCTCATATTTCATCGATCTACGTATTACGAGATATCGAAGACGAAAAGAAAAGTAAAGCAAATGATGAATGTTGGAGACCAAATCGTAAATGAATTACAAAATAATTCAAATTATAGGTAGGCTTCGATGTTATTTATGATAGCCTGCAAGATCTAGTAGGATCTACTACTATAAATTCGCATCTTTGCTTCCGCACCCATTCTCATTTGAGAAACATGTTCTATGTGTGATTTGCCGCCATCACCCTCATCACAGATCCTTATACATCCTACTAGACCTTGCAGATTGTATCATAAACGAAATCAAAGATTATATTTTGAATCATCTTGTGATTCATTATGTTTTATTTATTTTGTTACTCATTTAAGAGTAGCAAGTGGTTTGAATCAGAGATGCATGGTACACGGGGTATTCCGCGAGATCCCGTGATTTTTCATGGAGCGGGACGGATTAGCAATTAAACACCTTTTGTAAACAAAGGATGTTCATTTTTTCGGAAATCTAACAGATAAATCCCTTAAAACTTGTGTAATCACCGAACAAGTGTTTTATTTCCTCAAGGAACGTAAAATCTCAGCAACTATCATGATTAAATTAATTTTGACCTCATAAAAATGCAAAATTGTCAAAACTTCTGAAGTCATATGATGTCATAACGGGATGGAACGAATTACGGGGCTAACTTGACACGGGACGGAGCGGAGCTTCTTCTTCAAATATTTTCATGGTTCTACGGGTTATGGGGCTAGATGTTCACGAGCCAAGGCAAGGCGAGGGTGTAAAAAACCATGTCCCGTGCATTTCTAGTTTGAAGGTGGCTCACAGGTATCAACAACAACAAGTCATTAAGCACAATGGTGTGCAGAGAACTTCAAAGAAATATATGCCTCTCTTGCAACAATAATGTCAATGAGTATGGTGCAGAAAAATAAGCTAAAAGATTACTGGTCAGTGGATCCTTTTATTATAACTCCAATATGTAGAGAATTATTTCTAAGAGACAGATTCTATTCAATAATGTGAATGCTTCATTTTGTCAATAATGACGAAAATAACTCAGGTAAATTTTATAAGATGCTGCCGATTATTCG
The DNA here is from genome assembly GCA_022393335.1 of Macrotrachela quadricornifera. Taxonomy (NCBI): domain Eukaryota; kingdom Metazoa; phylum Rotifera; class Eurotatoria; order Philodinida; family Philodinidae; genus Macrotrachela; species Macrotrachela quadricornifera. The sequence continues at coordinate 21,149 of JAJEKB010021394.1, read as the reverse complement.
TCATATGTAAGAAAAATTTCAACAATTTTTCGAACCTCTTCAAAAATGATTTATTGACGAACGTTTATTGCTTTGAAAAGAGCATTTATCATTCAAGCAGTATATTCCATCGAAAAGGCGTCGATTTGGTATCAAGTTATTTATTCTCTGCGACTGTGAAACAGAACATATATTGGTTTTTATTATATATACAAATGTCAGTACAGAAACTGAGATGATAAATAACTTAGGAGTATCTGGATCAGTCATAATGAAACTGATGCAACCTTACCTTCATATAGGACATATATTGTATGTGGACAATTGATACACAAGCTCACAAATATTTTTAGAGCTTTATTACCAGGGTACAGAAGCAGTAGGGACAGTAAAGAGACATAGGAGTGATATCTTATTTGAACGAAAAGGTGAGAAGAGGAAAGCAATTGCATAGAAGTTGTGAGTCTATGATAGCTATAAAATGGATGGATAAACGAGAAGTATATATGTTGTTCACTATTCATGACTCATGATTGATACCAATTGATAAAATCGATCACAACATAGGAAGACAGATTACGAAATCTGTCTGTGTCCAAAATTATAATGAAAATATGGAAGCAATCGATTTAGTTGATATGTAATCCAGTTTGACCGAATGCATTAGAAAAATAATAAAATGGTATAAGAAATTTTTTTATATGGTTGATATTGCTTCGATGAACGCTTTCTATTTGTACAAAACACAAAATTTAAAGAATATACAGTTGGGAGAATTTTGTCTTCAACTAATAAAAAATATTATGTTAAAATATGGTAACCAGAAACGAATTTCTATTGGCAGACCAGCAGTTGATTCACTACTACGTTTATCTTCTAGACATTTCCCATCACTTGTTCCTTCAACTCTTTAAAAGCTGCTGCTCAAAGGAAATATTATGTATGCTCTCATACAAAAAAAGATGAAAAATCAATCGAATATACAAGATATTAGTGTGAAGAATGTGATATCGGGATAAGTATAGTTGACTGTTTCAAAGCTGATCATATCCTAAAACACTTTTGATAATTCATATAAAATATGAAATAAATTTGCATATAATTAAACTTAACATATATTTAGAATTCTTAAAGAAAAATTACTAACTATGACATTCTATTAAATAAAAATGATTTTCTTTTTATTTATTCAGCACAAATATACAATTTTAATTTTGTCTATCGTTTATTTTAAATTTTCGTATATGAATCAAGATTTGAGTTTATATTAAAGTGTGAATTTAACTCAGGTGACGATTTCATTTTAGATTCATGTATTTGTTGTTGATGATTATTCAAGTTCGCTGGTTCATAATAATCATTCACTGAATACGATTGATATGGAGAATATAACATTGATAAAGATTTAAACTTTTTCATGATTATACATGTAATAACTATAGCACAAATGATAAGAAAAATACTTGCCGACAATCCAAGTGCAAGGCCAACAGTGGAAGCAACACTAAAAATTGTATTGTTTGAATAATAGGAGATGCATCCATTATACCCTGCGATAGATGAATAATAGTGACATGAAATATTCACCATTGAATCTAATAGTTGAGTTACTTAAGAATTTGAGTGTTAAAGAAAATCAACGTTTTTTTATTTTCTGTATGCGAACACTCAAATTGGCAAAATTTTTTTCTTATATTTTATTAGTAGAAATGGCTTTTTTTTATTTATTGAAGAATCCTTAGTGAAACGTATTTTGAAAGAAAAGAAAAATTAATGATCAGCGTGTGATTTCTTTTCAAACAAGATGCATTCGTATGTACAATTAAATTTTAATAACTAAACAAGACAAACTAAAGTTGTCCATATTTTGTTGTCAATTTTTTGCGATGCGTTTACTGATTAATCTTATCTATTTTATCTTGATTTTAATAAGATGAGATCTCGAAAGATGCACACGAGTATGCGAATGTGAAGTAGAAGTCACTGTGCTGTTAAAAGGGTTCTTTCTACTCTAACCAATATTTAACAGCTATAGGAAAAATACCAAATTAGATCATAGAATTTTCAACAAATCTCTAACAATTACGATTCAAATAAAATATTGATTTATTTCGAAAAATATATTTTCTATTTGATCATTTTGATGATATATACAATCTTTTAAAACACAGATTAGTATCGAAGTCATTACAATTTGGATTATTCTCTCTAATATTTTGTACAAGATGTCTAGAAATGTTTTACTAGATGCCATTTCTTATAGAATTCATTTTTAAATTTCATTTTTAATGCTAGATATTAATTATTTTGTGTTAGTGCTTCATTCTAGCGAAGATCTAAATTGAACGAATTTTTTTCTATGGTAGCACAGCATAGCATTCTATAAATTTCTTGAATTTGATATTGAAAAATTGTCATAATCCTTATTACTTAGAACTAATAAATCCAATTTGTGACGTGTTTAAATTTGGTCTAAAACTTGTTGTTGATGCTATTTAAAATCATAGTATTACATTTGTAGAAAAATATTTTTATATACATCCTGCATGATTTATTTGACATTGTTGTTTTCTAATCATTATCATTATTTATTTCTCTAAAAGCTTCCTGTTCTATTTGTATACCTACCTATTTCATAATAGATGTAAATAATATATTTAATAAAGTACACATTTAATTACCGGTATGTTTCTTTTAATAACATGATGAAGAATATAATAATTTTGTCGAATAAATTAGATAAAAATTCTCAATCTTACGTATATTTTGTCTATAATTTCATAAATTAATATTGAAGAGATATATATTTTATATCAATACATCAAAAATCATGATTTTCAAGTTTAGATTAAATTCAATTCTATTATCTCTTCTACATGAAATCATTCAAATAAATTGAAAAACAAAATATTGTAAAAAAAAACCAATTATAACAAGAAGAATCTGTTTCTTTTTTGGAAAAAAATACTGTATAAATTTTACTTTTTGTTAATTGCTATACAATTTATGAGAAGCAAAACAAAAAAATAAATAAATAAATATATATATATAATCGATTATGTATTTACGGTTGATACATCGGTAAGATTTGTTTTCAATTGTTCTTCAACAACATTTGTTATTGTTTCTGTTGTTTTGTAACCTGTTACTAAATCTCCTGATAATGCTGGTATATAACCAGAATTTTTTAAAAATGGTATTATAATTAAACATAAAACTGTACTTAAGACAGTTAAAAATGTAAAAAGCCAAAATAATAATCGATCCATAATAAGTGCCATTAATTTCCATTCATTAATTATTTCATTTCGATCTTCTTCATGTTTTTGTTTATTCATTAAATGTTTTAAATGTTTTTCAAGTAAATACATATTTGAATTAAGTAAATTATAATTTGAACGAGAATTATTAATTATTGGTGATGATGTTAATGTTGGTAATGGATGAGATTGTTGAGGTATAAGAACTATTGGAGGAACATGTCGAGAACGAGATTTATGACGATGATGATGATGATGATGATGTTGTTGTTTAATAGATGATGATGATGATGATACTGAACGAATATCACCATTTCCTATTGATGATCGTGCTAAAAATTTTTTCATTACTGATTCTTCATTATTATCATCATATTCTTCATCATATTGAGATTCTTTTCGATAATTAATACCTACAGAAAAACAACAAATCTTTTATATATATATACGCACGGAAATTTCTAATTTATTATTAAATAAATACAAATAATTTGAATTTATTTATATATCAGATATAAGATTAATGTTAATTTTGTCTGCTTTTTTGTTGAATAGAATTTTTCTTTGACATATCAATCATGTATATATATATATATATAAAAGGAAGGAAAAAGATATTTGACATAAACAGAAATACTCAGAAGATTTATATTAAAGTCTATTACCATTTTCTTCTAAAGATTTTTTAGTATAATGAAAAACAAAAACACATGTTCTCATTTATCAATAAAATAATAAGAAATAAAAATTACTTTTTCGATATTTAATTCTGTTTTTTTCATCATTTTTTTTATTTTTATTATTAATTAATGGACTATCTGTTGGTTTAGTTGATGTTTTAGCAAAACATCGATAAATATCATCTGTTTCAATTAAATTATGTTCACGTGCATATATTTCAACAATTTTTTTCATTCCAATTACAGGTGCTACATGTCGTACTAATGAATATTTAAATGAATGTGGAACTGGAATAACAACAGGTCCTGAATGATGTAATTGAAGTACATAAACAGTTAAAACAATTGATAATGATGTAAGTGCCATAACAATTGTTAAATAAATTTCAATAAGTGGAACCATTTCACTTGTTGCTGGCATTGATTCAGCAATTAATAACATAAAAACAGAAAAAGCTAAAAGAACAGTTATACCAAGTGTAATCTTTTCTCCTGAATCTGGTGGAAGCCAAAATCCGAGAAGTGAAAGAATTGAAAGCCATATACAAGGAAATATTATATTAAATAAATAATATAATACTCGACGACGTATATGAACTAAATTTAATTTAATTTTAAATTTAAAAAATAAAAATATTTATTTTTACCATAAATAGTTACATCAGGATAATAAATTCCTGGACAACATGGATAAGTAACATCATTACGTTTTATCACAATACTAATAATATGCCATTCACCTGAACGAATATAATTTGTCATATCAACATAATCACGTCGTTTTGTTAAATTAACTTGTGCTGCATCATATGACCATGAACCAAATTTTAATTTACACAATTGATCTTTAAAAATAAAAAATAATATAAAACAAAAAAAAAAATCTTTTACCATCGAATGGAAAAAAAGTAACATCAATTTTACATGATGATCGAAATTTAGCTGGTGGTGGCCAAAAAACATGTCCATCATGATCTACCATAGCTTTACTTTGATAATACCCTTGTGTATAATCATCAGCTGAATTATATAAAACAATATCAGGTAACCAAATTTTTGAACATGGTAATCGAAGTGTTGTTAAACCATTAAATTCAGATGCATTCCATACTAAACGTTGATCATACCATTCCTTTTAATTATTAAATAAATATAAATAAATATTTTTAAAATTAAACTAACTTGTTCAAGCCATATATTCGTAGTTAATACTTGATTTTTTTCATCCTAAAATTATAAATAAATTTCATATTGACTATAGACTAATTGAATATATCATTTAGACGAATACATATGGTTGAAAAAATTAAAAATATAGCTAGATAATTTAGTTTACAAAAAGCGGATATCAAGATTTCCTTCCTTTTACATGAAAATGTAATATCTGTCCAAAATAAGATTTTCGTTAATATACAATAAATTAGTTTTTCCTCATTTAAATGTAAAATTTCATTTAACTGAAATAAAAAATCTTATAAAATTTTCCTCTTTTCTTCTAAAAAGATACTGAGAAAGTGAATATGAAAAAGCAAATATTGATTTTTGTTGACATAGTAATTCGAGAGAATGAAATACTCCGGAAGTTATATGAAATTAGTTTTCAGTTGAATGCACTGATATGCATATGTTGGTTGAAGCGAACAAAAAATTTATAAAGTTAACAATGTCATATTGCTCTTATATTCCAATCAAAGAAGAAAAAAAAATATTGCTTTCTATTAAATCAATATTATATTTTTATCGTTATACATCAATGGACTTTTTTTTTTTTTCGTCTTTGAAATATTTGCATAATATTTTCAAAGATTCATCTAGTTCCAAATCATTGATCTATCAATCATTATTTATATAATCACATACCATATCGCTTAATTGAGTCAATGCAATACCAAATGCAACACTAACTGTATTTGATGCATTGTAAACAGGTCGTGCAGATGGATCATAATTTCTTAATAATTGTGCCATTAAACGTTGTTCATCAGGTATTGAATCCGAATCATTAAAAGCTAAGTGATAATATGGATGTTGATAATAATTTAATAAAGGTTGAGAATATTGTTGATTTATAGGAGAAGAAGATATAGAAGGATTATCTTTATGTGGTACTGTCAAACTAGTAAATATTAGTTGACAATAGAACTCAAAAAAATTGATTAATATAAGAAATATAATAAAAAAAAACATCATATTGTCTATTTAAAAAGAAAAGAAAATATTTTAATATTTATTAGACATGCATTTATCTAACACTGACATTATTAATATGTAAAAGGAAGGAGATATTTTTGCTCTTGACGAAAAAGAAGAAGAAGAAGAGAAAAATAAAAAGACAAACTATAACGAATGAGGAAGAGAATAAAAGAAAAGCAGAAAAATATATATATATAATATTTTTATTCATATTTATTTAGATAAGTATATCATAGAGAAATCATCAAGATTATTATAATATTTCGGCTTAGATCGATCAAAGCAGCACTTTTATGATCATAAATGAACTGTATTTCCCCATAATTTTAGTTACAGTAAAACAGTATCGTATGTGCATATTCTAAATGGTCTCTATTTGGCTATTTATGACATATAAATGGGCCGTATTTCTATGACCGATATTATAGTTCGTTGAAATGTCGTGAACGGCTATATCATTCGATCTGGATAGTTAATCGCTCTCACAAGCAACATCAAATGATGAATAATTATATTTTACGATAAATGATTGAGTAGAAGTATAATCTATCGAACATGACACTTATTTGATAATCATCATAAAAATAGACTAATCAAATAGAATCCGAAAAAAAAAAAGAATTGTAAACAGGTTTTTTTTTTTACTTTTTAATTATTTAAAAACCTTATTTATTCATCTTTTTCAAAACAAAAATTAATTATTAATATTAATAGATATATATATACTCTCTTATTAACATAATAAAGAATCAATTACATACCATAATCATACCATGCATTTATATCTAATGGAAGCCATGAATTACTCCAATGCATAGAATTTTGTAACTGGTTTCCACTAGATACAACATGAGTATTAGTTGGTCCAGAACCAAGTGTACGTTGTGATGAGTAATGCCCACTACCTAATTTACACTCGGCTTTATTAAAAAGCACGAGAAATAACCTTAATAAAATAAAATAAATGGATGATGCCTGTCGTACCATGACGTTGGATCGACCAGCATTTCCTCCGTATGTAAAAAAACAAATAAGAAGAATATATATCTAAAATAAAGAAGGAAAGCGGAATGATAATAAGAAATGCTTAAGGCTATATTGTATGTCGTGTTAAGACTTTTTAATTTGTATTTGCACGAGTTAAATCACATCATCATACTCGAGTTTAATATAAAGTGAAACATGCAATATACTTCTTTTATTAGATTGTTCAATGTCATCTTGAAATTATTACAATTATTTTAAAATCTTCTGTCACTAAATGTTAATAGAAATGACTAATAAATGAATGAATACTTATCGATGATCAATAGATTGTCGTTTTAAACCATATAAATTATGAAAATAAATCAAAATTGAATTATCTTTAAGATTTATTTTCTAGTTTTGAAATATTCTCTATTTAACATAGAGATTAATTATAATTATTCTAAAAAGAAATTTAATATTAAAATGATTTGATCTTTCTAATTATATATATATATATATTAAATAAATAAATAGAAATATAAAAAAAAAATAGCTAATAGATATAATTCCAATTTCTAATAGAGAACGATGAATCGATATAAGAGAATATGTAAAATGAGAGTGAGAGTCATGTTGTTGACTCTTTTCAGTTCTTTTTTTTTTTTTCTTTCTTTTTTTTCTTCTTCTCTTTTCTATCTACGATCAATTTATCATCTCAATTAACAGCGACAAGCAACTGTAAGAGACCAACGAATACGATTTATTCAAGACGAAGAAACAGCTTAGTTTCTTCATTCTTAATCTGTCAGATGAAATGAAAGACATTTTCCATTTGTATTGTCTCAAGTAGACACAAGTGATTCAACTTAATAACGCTTACATCTATTAAACAATACTAACTAGTAAATGACGATCTTTACATGAAAAAAACTCATTTATTTCAATTTAATCAAATACAATAAATTAGAAATTTATCAAGAAATAAATATAATAAGGATTTTTTCTTAAGAAAAATGATATTATACAAGATTGTTGATCATATATTTTTATCTAATGATTTCTACACATGTTAGTACCATTATTTCGTATATATCAAGTATCATTTTTTACATATAAACGGAAATATAACGATTTATATGTCCTTCCTATATTTCCTTCTCAACAGATGTTCAAAAAAAGAGAAAAAAAAACTCATCGGAAATCTCACTAGTACATTTACAATGATTTATTTGTTTTGTCTAAAAGTAATATACGATTTCCGAAAAAAAGAAAGACCTATATTATAAAATCTTCTATCAGAAATATATCATATGTAACAATCATAATATTGTTGATTAATAAATAATTGGTATATTTCAATTTCAAGAGTTGAAAAATTTTCAGTACCAGTAAATGTTAAATGTCCTTTTCCTGTTGTATCATTATAAGTTTGAGGAAACATTATATAATTTCTTTTATTTTCATTACTATTTGAATTAATATGAATATCAATTGAACCGAATACAGGACCATTCCCTCCGGAAAAAACTGCACCTTTACCATTATTATTTATAGTATATTTAGTAGGAATAATATTATATGGATTAGTTAATGTGAAAATAAATGCAGTTTTATCATTTGTCCATCCTTTTATTTTTTTATTCCAACTAATTGCTGTATATCCTCCAAATAAATATTTATCTGTTGATTGTATAATAGTTAACGTAGGACCTTTTCTATCACAACAACGATGAAAATCTTCAGAAGTAAATCCATCTTGTGTTGCTTTATAAATAAGTTGCCATTTTTGATTGGGATTATTGTAAAATTTATTCAATTGAATTTGATGATCTAATGTTAAAAGTGTTCCATCATGAAAAAATTTTTGTTCTTCATGAAAACTATCACATTTTGATGTTTCAGTAAGAAAAGAAAATATTTTTGACCAATCAATTAATTTTATTTTGATACGTATTTTAGGTGGATTGATATTTAAATTTGTTTGAATTTGTTTAAGTTTTTTACTTAATCGTTCGATATCTTGTTCGAAATAATTTCCACTTTTCTTTCGTTGTTCTAATTCTTCTGAAATATTATCTAAATCATCTTCAGTAATTTTATTATTAGGAATTAGTAATTCTCCAATTTGTTGACGAGCGAAATTAGCTGTTCGTTTGACAATATTCAATGTTTTTCGTTCCCATTGATTGATTTCATTAAGAAGATTATTTTTTTTTAAAGATATTGATTCTGAAAGTAAATATGGATTAGTAATTTTATTAAGTAAAGTTTTTTGTTCATCATTAATTTGTTCAAATAATTTATCCAATTGTTGACGATGTTCATTTAAATGTATCAAACAAAATCGATGAATACATCCATCGCATTGAACTATACCATCTTTTTCGCAAGTAAAACATTTTTCTTGCTTAGATTTATCCATATAAAATCAAATTTTGTAGTTACGAGTAACTGATGTAATGTCGAATTTCGATAAAAGAATAAATAAAAGTCAATATGTGGGTAAAAAAGAACACGAAAACAAAATTTCATGACGAACATATTTCGTCAGTGAATCAGTAATATTTTTAAAAGAAAAAGAAAAAAACACCGGCATGATATTTCATTTTAACACATGACATGTTGACAATTCAAGAAAAATGTATAAACTTTTTTCTATTATTAAGTGTGATCTTCTAAGTGCTTCAAACCTAAGGATTCTCGATGATATCTGTTTCTTATTCTGTACTCTAATACGTTAGATTCCAAATACTGCTTAAGATTATCATTTTCAACGAAACAACAAAAATTAGTCATATATCGATTTTAAAAAAACTCACTATTTCGTATATTTTTTTTTGGCGCTTTACTTTCTTGCGTTTAGATTGGTCAAGCCTCGTGTTATTGTTTACTTAAAGCATACCAAGAACTAGACGCTTTCTACATCTTTCTTCAACTAATATTTTAATAATAGAATATTGGCAAAGAGCTATTTCTTTTGATATGTGACAGTTACCTTAATCCTCATTGTAAATAAAGGTGTGTGAATATTTTCTGGATAAGTTTTGATCGAAACAAGATAAAGAACTGTGATTGTCACAGCTGGAAAAAATATTATGAATTGCAGAACTTTCTGGTCAAATTGTCAATGGAAGATTTGCAAATTTGCGACAGTATCAATGGTTTAAATCTAATCATTCAACAGTTACAGGTAGTTCAGTCATAACTATGGGTCAATTTTCCAACGTTTTTTTTTGTTTTTTCTTGTCTAATTAAAAAAACCATGGTTTTGGCACTCATAACAGTATTCTATCTTGTTTCTATCAAAAGTTATTGAAAGAATACTCGTACACCTTTTTATAACATATTCAGCACGAATGAGTTATCTTAGGTCATTTTTGCAAAATGTTTATTTTCATGGACAATTCATTTCTCGTAAATGTATTTAAGATCCTTCTCATTACCTTCTACCGATTATTTTTGTCTTCTTCGTTGTGTCACCATATAATAAATCATTTTTTCCAAACAATTAAAAATTACTCGAGTCAATTGTTCGTTCTTTTCCATGTTATATGTAGCATGTTCGAGAAAAAGGAAATTTCTGGGTTTTTATCCTTTATTCTTATTCATCTGTCGTTTTTATTGATTAATCAAAATAAATAATTTGCTGATAGTTCTAACGCATCATTCCTACGAGAAAGAGCTGAGCGAGTCCGTGGGCGAGTGTCACTTTTTAATAATCAATTATCTTCTATAAATTCATCTATTTTTCCCTTTTCTGGAAGAAAGAACTATACTTATACTGCTGTAAATATTCTTGAAGTTTATCTGTCTGTTCAAGTTAATCAGAAATCAGCATGACCTATATATCAATAGCAAAAATTGTTTTTTTTGTTGATCATCTCTTATATCTCAATATTTTTCATAAAGGTTGGAAAAAAGGACTGGAACATATTTTATTCTGTATTAGTTCAATGTTTAATTTTCATCGAAAACTTTTGAATATCGAAGAAAAAATTATCTACAACATTTGAAGACGGAGACCTAAATGTGGAAGCTAGTTCTTTTGTTTTGCAAGAATTTCATCAATAATCATCAATCACTAATATTTATGGAAACAGTGAGTCAAACACCATCTAAAATATAGAACAATAATCTTAACTAATCTTTTAGAATATCAATATCTTTTTACTTTTGATTAAGTTTTCTTTTGGAATAACAAAGACATAGATGAAATAAATAGAAAAAACCACTTTGTCTGCCTCTTCAAATCAGTCACAAAAAATTAACTTAGCCGCTCGTTAGAGATAGAAAAACATTTTGTAGAAAAAAGCGTCAGAGAGTAGTGAAAGTTAATAATGAATCAAAATTGAACTTCTACAAAGATAGCGCTAAATGATGATAAAGTTTTGAGCACATAAAACATTGTACACTGGTACAACAGATGAAACGCTTAAAAGAATAGTTTTTCACAGCTTTTTTCCTATTCGAAATTTTTATCGTGATGTTTTGTTGTTAGTCTAGAGCTCAAATATAAACTAATAGATAATATTCTTAATTATCGCAATTGTGGCACTAGTTTCTATTCTTTTATAGTTACGCTTTTCTAACTGCAAAACTGAGTTGTAAAAGCTTAATTTTAATCTAATTCATTCTCTTTGTTGGAACATAAACAAATATTAAAAAACTGCTACACTTACTCAAGAATTCGCTTTTAAAAAATGCACTGAGCGGTATAGAATTTTGCAATGGCATTCTACAAGTTCAAAAATGCCTTTGAGATTTATCTATAGAAATTCTTCCACAACTTTTGCGACTTTCTATTCATCCATATATTGTATTTTAGTCGAAAAACGTTTTAAAGTTTCGTATCAAAAATACATAAGTCTATTATATAATAAATAATTAATAAAGATTTAAAATGATTATAATGAGATAACAAAATATGTTTTAAAAAATACAATTTATTTTTTTTTTATCTTTCACTTTTATTTTGAACACATATGATAGAATGTGAATAATAACAAGAAATAACATCCAAAAAGTCAATAGAAAAAGACAAAAGAAAAAAAAAAATCTCAAGTGCTTAAAATAAAACAATAAGCTTTTTCAGCATATACTTTTCCACATAAACATAACACATTCAAAAAAAACAGAACAGTAACAAACAAATAGACTATTTTATAAATCAAGACAAAAAAATATATATATATAGAGAGAGAAAAAAAAACTGAGATTCAATCTAAAGTTTATAGAATCGAATTGAATTAGCATCACGTACTACTAAATGTTTTCCATTTTCACGTCGTTTACCCCGTTCATCCATTATACAAACATTATTAATCGAATCTGCACAACGTTTTGATGTTGGTAAAAAAATTTTTTGTGCTAAATATAATTAATTAATATTTTTTATTATAAGAAAATATTCATTACCATCTTTTCCATTATAATCTAAATGAATAAGATATGCTCGTCGAATAGCAAATAACCAACCTTGTTCACCTGGTAAAATTTCCATTTGAAAATTTTCACCAGCAAAACGAAGATGTGATAAATCAATATCAATACGTCGTTGTGGAAGAAGTTTTTGTTGTTTTTCATTTATAATTATTGAAAATAAATGTAAACACCAATGACGTTCATGTCGTGCAAGAAAATGTAATGTTCCATTTGCATAACGCATTGAAGCAATACCACAAACACCTGATTCTTGTTCATACTATTCTCAAGAGAAAATAAAAATAATACAAAAAAAAAAGAAAAATAAACAAACTTTTTCTAAATCATTTTGTTCATCATCATCATTATCATCTTCATCATTATATTTTAATGGTGGAAATAATTCTCTTGGTGTCCATCGTTTTAAAAGTGACCATGTAGCCATTGTTGATATATGCCATAAATCAAGACTTGCTGATGGATATTCATATGCAAGAAATACATATGATTGATGATCACAAGCAATATGAGCTAAACTATGTCGTGATGATGGAACTTCATATTCATTTATTTGATTTATTGTACCACTTTCTGGTTCACATTGATATACACGATGATACCTTTTTAACAAAACAAAAAAAAAGTACATAAATATATTTAATAAATAATTATTTTTTTTTTGAATCTTACGTAATAAAAAGAAATACTTGTAATTGTTCATGCCATGTCATACTTTGAACAGCATCAATTTGTGTCATTGTGTTAAATTCTGGTAACATTAATACACATTGTTCTTCATATTGATTATAAATTGTAAGACAACGCATAAATTGTGGTAAACGATGCCCTTTATATGTTTGACACCAATCATCAGCTATAATATAACGTCCATTTGAACATAGTTGATATAAACCAGCACGATTTTGTGTTTGAAATGTTTGAGTGGGAGTTGATGATGATAAACGATGACATACAACAGATGATAATAGTGGTTCATCAGGAGGATATGCAGATGCTTGTGATAATAAATATTTATTATAATCAGTTGAATTATTTGAAAGAATTTTATGATGAGACTTTGAAAGAAATGATCCTAATGTAGACTGAACACAAAAAAAAATAAATTTATCTAATTTAAATAATATGAAAATTTTATTCACACTATTAGAAATAAGTGATTCATTTCCTAATTTTGTTTTCATTGAATTATACCAATCAAGTAAACGTTGTTCACAAACATTCTGTGGATCTGATGATGGTAAACGTCTAAATTTTATTTAATTTTTTATAAAAACACACATTAAAAAAAGTTTATTTTTACTTAGAAATAATTTCTTGTATACGTTGATCAACAATATATTGTTGATCATTTGAATTGCCATAACGTGAAAGCCATGAAAAAATAAAATCAATTTGACAATAATATTTTCCACAATGGTTACAACATGGATTTGTTACAGTTGTTGTTGTTGGTTTTGATGTTTCAGGTGATATTGATGAATCAAGATATGAATTCATCATTGTCTTTAAAAAAAAACAAAAGGAAATTTTATTTCAAAATAAAGTATTAATTTAAAAACAAAAATAATTTACCATTTGTCGACGAGAAAATGAATGCGATAATGCAAAATCAATAGATGAATTATTTTTATTTTGTTGATTCATATTGTTCATTGCAAATACAAACTGAAATACAAATAAATAATAATAATAATAATATTCGATTATGAAAGGAAAGAAAGAAACAGAACGACGGACATATTCATATTAGATAAAAGGAAACATATAGATAAACTTATCTTACTCGTTCATATCTTGGTCGGTACCAATGTAGATGAATGAATATTAAACGCTTATGAAAGAGAAAAGAAAAAAAAAACAAAGCACGTGTTGTTTAATGCATTATATCACGTCTTGAGGTCCAATCAAGAAAGAAACGAAATATAACTATATTGAGTTTCTTGAATACGTGAAAAGAATATAACAAGTCAAGAACGATGACTAATACAAGGAGAGAATGGAAGAGATGAACAAAAATCAATCGAATCAACTAACGATAGAAATGACCACATATATATAGATATATATGTATGGTGACATATTGGAATAATCCATAGAATGAAAAGAATACACCACATAAAGAAAGTATATGAATAGCGAATAAGGAAAAATACAATGATAGAAAAAGTTTCAATAAATACTAACACAATGATAAGAAAAACTCCCTATAATCAGTTATCACTACATCATATATTATTATCTCTGTCTAATTTTTTTCTTTTCTTCGTTAGGATTTTGAATAATAAAAAAGCAAAAATTTCAGATTGAAATAATTCATGTATGATCACTTCAGATGAAAAAGATTATTTGTATAGTTCGATTAATTTAATGGATTTTCTCACCTTTTTTTTTCTCAATAACAATGTGAAAAAATGTTCTCGATCAAAAGAAAAAAAGTTTGGGTGCAACACATTTTTTTTAATCTATATGATTGTGTTAAGAATCGGTTTCATTTAAGTGTGAAATATTAATATATCTAATCATTCACATTGATTATTCATTTGGTCAATATTTTTATCTATTTCTCATGAATATGTAAAGAGATGATTTTTAATCTTTCTTTCTTTCTATCTACTCGATCAAAGATAATGAACAGAAATTATATATATCATCTAGATTCGAATAATCCTTATGGATTATTTAAGGAATGGCTTGAAAAGTAAAGAATAAGTTATTATTGACCAATACATGATATATTCCATTGATAATATCATTAAAAAACGTCATGGATTCTAAAAATATTAGATGATAATATACTTCCATGAAAAAATAAGTTGTTTTAATAATGAAACGTTAATCCACAGTTTAGGCATATATTGTCTTTAAAAATAAATGTGCTTCCATTTTATTTTCTAGGTTGAAACAAAAATGCTTAACACTTTTTTTTTTCAGTTTCTTTCAGGAAGATTTCCTATTTGTACATAAAGAAAAATAGCGCGAAAAAAAGATTTTATTGAACCTATTAATAAGGTTATAAAAGTCTTTAGAAAATTGAATGGAAAACTATGTCAGATGACATTGAATTAAATAATCGTTTTCTTATTATTTATTATTAAAAAAATACACACAAATAAGATTTTATTTTATTAAAAAGATTATTTGTAGAAATGAAATTCTTTATACTAAATAAAAAAGAAATATAGTCAAATCGATAAACTTCTTTTATCAATGGAATTTCAACAATAATCATTATCAACTAGTTTAAGGTATATATGTATATAATTCAGTCTTGAGGGTGAGGGTGATTCGTAGAAAAATATGAGTGAAATAACTCAATAGTCAGTTGATTATTGATCTCTTGTGAAGTTTAACTCTTGAATGATGAAATGAAATATTTACAAGAGAAATACCATCTAAACAATATGTTATCTAAATTATTTACTTGAGAATTGTTGTGAAAGTGAAGTGAGAACTTATTCAGAGGTATTTTGGTTTCCAATTGAAAGTGACCAGAGATTTATTTCTTAATAAGCTTATTGAACTTTTAAAAGTATGGATTAGATTTGGTAATGGTCGATGAATACGGTTTATTAATGTCTGATTTCATGTTGAATTCAATGATATAATCAAGTGTATCACAAACATGAATGGCAGGGTTGGACAATGAAGTTTAATCATTTACAGCAAATAATTCAACTTGAAAATCAGATATTACACTAAAATTAATCGTTAGCTCCTTGAAATATCTACATTTTATCACCTACGATGGGAAGTTCATTATTATTGGATGAGACTAAATTTGAAAAATGCAATCATACTATATAGTGAGTAATATATTTGATATCATTTTCACCAAACCAAATTGAAGATGAAATTATAAATAAAATATTTGCTGTATCATTTCAAGTCTAACTGAGTGTATTAGAAATCACATGAAAGATTTTAGGTATATTTTGAATTATTTTGTAATTCATTTACGTCATAGACTCAGAATTAAAGGTCTTTGAATAGTTGTTGAGGAAGAAGTAAGAAATTAATTTAATAATAAAAAATTCTTCTTTTTCTTTTAGAATTGGTCTACCTATGAGCTGCAACAATTGATAATCAAATATGAATGTCAGAAAATTGTTGATTCTTTTACTGTCACTGTTGCAACTAATCAACGACTTGAAACAGTTAAAATAAATGTTGAAGATTATTCCAAGAAAAAATCGAGGTAAGTTTTATTTAAGTATTGAAAATCAAATCTTCTAAAATATTTTTTAGTTTTTTCTGAAAAATCGTGCTATTACCTGATTTAATCGCTGATTTAAATGGACAAATTGACAAAGTTATTCAAATTATTCTAGCTACACATCTCAGGTCGATCATTCTGACCATCAGAAGTGGCGTCTTATACGGTCTGAAAAGGCTAAAAAACCGGCGTATTAGAGCACTAATTCTCATCGGATTTCGCTGTAATGCGTCAGCTCTTCATGTTAAAGAAAACAGCGTCGTAAACGGCCCAAAGGGGTGAAAATAGGATGAAAAACGATAGTAGTTTTCTAGTAAAAAGACGGTCCGTAAAACAAGCTGGCAGGTTAAAGCGAAATATGATGCGTATTAGTGCCTTAATACGCCATTTCCGACGGTCGGAATAATTGACCTGGATCGTTTTACGGACCGCTTGCTTCGCTAGAAAACAGTCATTGTTTTTCCTCCTATTTTCACGGTTTTACGAGCTCACGTAAAACATTCCGTAATGACGCCACCTTTCGCCGTTTTGCATCGTTAAAGGCCGTTCACGACGCCGTTTTCTTTAACATGTGATGTTGCTGATGCTTCTACTCAATATCAAAAACACCAATCAAATGTTTCTTAACAACAGTCATCTACTACTTCATCAAGTCAATATCACTCACCCAATTATCCTACACAACGTATGTATATCTGATCTTTTTTTCTCTTCAATTAATCACTTTTATAATTGAATAGAAACAACTTCTTCATGTGCAAAATTACAAATTTCATTCAATGATCAACTTGCTCATACATCAGATATAATTCAACCTGCATCAGTTGTTGATCAACCTCCAAATATATTTATGCCATCACCTGATTCAACAGGAGCATCCACCACTTCATATCTGTCTTCATCTTATAATACAGGATTTTATCCAGGTAAAGTTAATTGAAATTAAATTTACCGTAGTGTTATTCCTTATTTCTTAATATTCATACATGTCTAGTTCACATTTATCAGCAACTGGCAATTTATCAAATGTTTATACTAAGTGGTAATTATTTCAATTAAATCTTCAATATCAACAACAACATCAACCAACAAATCAACAATATGGTTATGGTAGTCGACAAATTATTCCAGCTCAAGAAACTTCATCAATTGATCTTTCAAACAATACTAGTTGATCAAAATTAACCTTATGTCAATTAGTTGGCTGATTATGGTGATCTTGCATCACTTACACTTCAACACAGATGAAATAATGTTATGCTAACTGCTTATACTTATGAAACGCCTGATACATGGATTCATGATCCATATACAGTTTCATTACTTCAAACAAATGCATCTTCTCAAATGAATGCTACATCTGGTCTTACGCCAGATCCATACCATCAAATTCAATCACAACAAACAACATCTATCCAGGACAAAGCAGAGTCATTGGATTCTGTCAGATCGTTTTAAAACCGGTAGGATTCTATCAAAAGTCAATACGAACCCAGTGGCCCAAATTTCGATTAAATCCGTATAGGAATCCGACTCACTGAAGTTTTTGACCTGAGTATACATTCTGCTTATGTACATCAACAATCTCAACTGGATTTAGATACGATGCAGCAGAATAATTACAGTTACTAAACATTTTTTTTCTGTATATACCTATATATGAACAATATCTTTATTCTATTATTCACGTTCTTTTTTTATTGATTATTCTGTGATATTTTTAATATATATATATTTATTGAAATATCAAGTTTTCTGCATTATGACTATCCCTCGAATTTGCCTTATTTTCTTCTTTGATTTTTTTCTGCCAAACTGATATTTTATTAACAGATGGCATGGAAATAAAAGACAACTAAATAAACTATCTATTCGCAAAAACACGAGCAAAGTAGTGGAGCAGTACTATCTATGGTAATATTCTCATTTTTCTCTTTTTACTTTTGACTTTTCCCCATTATTCATGTTTTATTCAATATACAAACATCAACGAATTATTTTTTAGAATATAATCAATTGAGATTTGTTTTTCATCAAGAAAGAATCAATTATAAAATGTTTTTTACATGAAGTTGACCGAACAGTTATTTTAATTTTTATGATTGTTAGTTTGTACATCATAGTAAAAATTTTCTGATTATAGTCCAACATTTCAGTCATGACCGAAACCAAAAATGTTACATGTTTTCTGTTATAATTCTTGGATTTGAAACTGAAAATATATTCCTAGAGGTCTATCTTGTTCAGAATTTTGTACTTTCAAAAACTCAGCATGAAAGTTTAAGATTTAAAATTCTCCTGCACAGAAAATGACAAACTGAAACAAACTAAAAAGAAATTTTATATTGAGAGAATGTTAACAAAATAATCACCTAAACCTAGTTCTTGCTGTGCTTGTTTAAAATATCTGTTGGTTACTCCTAATTCAGTGAAAATGAGTAAATATTTAAAACAATAGAGAGATAATCTGACATGTAACACACGATTTTTCAATGTAGGTAAACGCCTTTCGGCATAAATTCTCTTAGAAAGATATGAAGC
The DNA here is from genome assembly GCA_022393335.1 of Macrotrachela quadricornifera. Taxonomy (NCBI): domain Eukaryota; kingdom Metazoa; phylum Rotifera; class Eurotatoria; order Philodinida; family Philodinidae; genus Macrotrachela; species Macrotrachela quadricornifera. Next base: position 1,872 of record JAJEKB010021394.1, on the reverse strand, counting down.
CCTGTATGGCAACCTGCCATCAATGAGGCTCTATAAATATGACAAAAAATAGAAATTTCAGCACTTCATACATTAAACAGAAAAGCAAAAACAACTCAACCTTATCCATCAAAACATAAACAAATACATTTATGTAAAGCAATATTCAAACTATTCAAAAATTCAATGATTTTCTTTGCTAGTGCTGGAGCATCAAACTTTTCTAGTGCAATAAAATTCAGTAAGTATTCCTTTACAACATTTGAAATATTAATTGAATGATTATTTAGATCACGAAAAAATTGAATAATCAATGATAATTATTGTCTACTACTATATAGTATTTCAACATTCATCCACCATCAATGCATAATTACAGTTATTTATTTAAACGTTATAGAGAATAACTCGATTATAATAGATACATAAAAACACTTGGCTTACCATCGATGAGATTTCTTCACAAAGTTCATTACTCATATAATGAATCAATTCATTCTGGATACCAAGGCTTAAATACCTAGCATTACTTGTTGAATCTTCAAAGATTGATCGGACGATCGCATCAATTTTTGCTGTCCAATGAAGAATCTGTAAGAAATTATCTTATTTGAACTTCTCAAATGGAAAAAAACAGAAAAATAATTTGTAAAAGAATGTTTTAGATGATCGAACGACGGTTTTTCTTCTCTAAGCTAAAGGAGCTCAATGTTCTGATAATTTTGAAGCATTCGCTTTTTTTTAGGAAGAAATATCTTGTCCTTCTACACACGAGTTGAATTTACTTACTGTTCATTTTCCGGGTGAACTCTAAACCTGATGATTTGATGTGCTAAAGAATGTAAAGTGAAACAAATCTTTATAAGACGATCACGATTATTACGGATTTGAAGAGTACGAGCAGAATCTAATTTATTAGTGTCGCTTGGATTGTTTTCTTTTCATTGGTTATATGATAAATAGTTTTTTTATTGAAATTACATATGATTGGTATAATGCGCGTTTGATCAAATCTCCATCTTTCTTCAAAGATTTTTTCCAATTATTAAATCCTGTAGTAGAAAAAGCATCATCAGCATTTAGTTTATTAGATGAAAAATGACGACAATTATAGCAGTAGTAAGCGTCCTTTTGAACAAAGTACTTTAACCATGGTCTATCAATGTATTCGTGAGCTTGAAATGCACGTTTTTGCTGGTTGAGCCGGTAAGTTGTTAATTTTAGTTGAATCAGAGAATCATGACATGATGCACTTATATCATTTGGAACAGATTTTGCTTTAAAACTTTCGTTCAAAATATAGATTGAGAGTGACGATGATAATGTGTCAGAAATAAGATCATATATAGTTTGATAACCAGAATACGAGGAAGAAGCAAAAAGTGAAGGAAGCAGATTTTCGAATTTAGCTGGTGATAGTGAAGCTGAAATAATCACATTTGATTCTGTTTGTTTTTTATCATTACGATGTTTTTTGTTGGAGGAAAGAAGGAAAGATTCTGTAGTCGGACGTTTATCACGATTTATTTTTACATTAGATGAGAGATTGTCTTGATGAAGTCGAAAGAAAAGAGGAGGATCTTGTGTTGGATTCTATGAATAACGAATAGAATATTGAATAAGAACCTGTTTCTCTGCAGTGCAGAAAGAGACATGCAGCGACATCACCGGTAAAAGAGATTATAAATTTTCTAAAACTTTTTTAAAAAATTCTAGAGAAGCTTCGATAAATTCTTCGGCAGGAAGGCTTCAGCTCCCTCCACCCCCTCCCTTGGCGCCGACTCCAGTTTTATCCTTACACTCGTTGATTATTATTGGTCGAGTGTGCTTGTCAATCACTGTTACGTAAGTGGTATGTGTGCAGAATAAGCACATCATCAATATCAATACCAA
>JAJEKB010021393.1:0-60602 GCA_022393335.1 Macrotrachela quadricornifera | reverse complement strand
AAGAAGAAAAGGATGAAAAAAGAAAGAAAAAACACAGAAAAAAACGAAAAAAAACGATGTATAGACCAAAATATAAGCCTTTGCTACCAGGGAGTTGGACGCAAAAAAAGTTTTCTTGAAATTTCACTTACTTGGTGAAAGGCGAGGACTTATTAAATATCATAGAAATATAGAGCGAAACACGCTCTATCTATTGGTGAAAAAAGAAATTTTTTTAGACCTCTGCTTAAGGGAAAAAAATACCTCCCTCACTACTTTTGGTATGCCCTAAGTATTTTTTACAGTGTAGAATTTGTTCAATTTATTTTGGTTCTTTTCGTAAAAATCAAAAAATTGTTTTTGAACTATCTGATGATCTAGATTGAGAATCTAGTGAAACCTAGATTGTGGTAATTCCTTCATCCTCATCACATTATAACTCTCGGTAGAAATCTGAGATTGAGAAGACCCTTTAGCTGAGTCTGGAACATATTACAAGATTCAAGAAGAGTCTAAGCATTATCACGGCTGAAATATCCGTCTCACCTTTTGAAAGTGATTATCTCGCAGATTCAGCATAACAAACTGATGTGAGTCGAAAAGTATTTTCTATGACCTATCCACATAATATGTATTGATTGAAATTGAAATAACCTTCGAGTGATATATTAACACAGTTCGAAGTCGAGTGCAAAATAAAAATATGACAATGCAATTTTGTTTTAGTCGTTCGAATCATGATAAAGCACGTTAATATTTTCATCCATCATCAAAGGTGTTTTTTTTAAAAACTATTAGTAGAAGTATCGGAATTTGATCCTTTTATCAATTAGCACAAAGATTTACGATCCACACCTATATATATAGACAAATTTAATCATATAGAAAGCGTTTTAAAAAATAAAAATCAAGAATGTTTCATTCACTTGTTTGCTTAATTGTCCTAAGCACAGCTGTAAACTTGAGTTATAGTAAGTCAATTAAGATAAAATTCCTTTTTTTTTATCTGCTTCTTCTAGGCACAGAACCCAATTGGATTGGTACATTCAATATTACTCCTCGGTGCGATCAACAAGTTTGTTGTTGCCTTACTGGACAAGTGAAAGTGACGAAGCTAGCTCATTTCTTCATGAAAATATCTGGTAATTTAGCAGGTGAATGTAACGGGCGCTCCACGTTCTCTCTACCTGTACCAAAACCATCGAAATTTTCCTTAAAATTACCCATTTTTGGTGTATTGAATTTAAGTGAAGATAGTTCAACAATAACAGCAGAATCACCATTAGGTTCTCAATGTAATGGTCGAGCTGTTCGAGCATAATCGCTTAAAAAAGATGGAATTGTTCGTTAAATAATTCCAAATAAGAAATCATTTTTTTGAACAATAATAAAGCAACATGAACTTATATTTTCTTTTTCTTCTTTAATTAATATGAATTCAATCTATTAGATGCAGAACATTTTTATTGAGGACTGAAGTGGTTATAGCAAACTATTGATTTTATCTTGCTAATATATTTCTTAATTACATGTTCACCAATTTTCGCACTCGAATCTAGTGCGAAAGGTTCTTTTCAGTGGTTGGTTGTTGTCATCGGCTTCAAAAATATTCGAGTTATTAACTATATTTATAACTGACCGTCAATATTATGCGTAGCTTGATATTTTTGTATATCATTATCATAGAGTATGTATTTTCTATTAGAAGCTACAAATACCGATGACAGTGACTTGATTTTTTCCTGAATCCTTTTTTCGCTGCGATACTTTCAGATTTGTGTTATAAACGCTGCATACAAAGCAACCTAATTAAAAAGTATCTTTTAAGGACGTTAAATGGTTTTTAAATTTCATGTATTGATTTTCAGTATCTTAGATACTATGATTGTTGGTGGTGTGCTCGGTCCTGTAAAAGCTTATTTTGGTACTGTTGAAAGTCAAGGACGAGGTTCACTTCATTTACATCTTCTTATCTGGCTTGATCATAATATGAAACCAGCTGATATGAAGGAGAAAATTCAAGATTCAAGTTTTCGAGAAAAATTGATAGCATATTTAGAAGACATTATTAAAGAAGATTTCGATAAACTCAAAGATAAACAACTTTTAGACAATTCCTTCTTTTCATCTCAATACACATTTTTCTTTCCTCGTCTAGTTCCTCAATCATTGAATACTCCACCACGATTATCAAAAGATAACATTTATGCAGCTTTACGCACTATTGATATTACAGATTTAGAACAGAATTCGGATCAATCGAGTATTTGGTCGACGCCAGTCAAAGGACAATCATCGCCATCACGTAACCAATTACAACAAACACCAAGACCTGATCGAACGATATCCGGTATGACTTAATAATAAACCGTCAATAAAACACACAATAAAGATTGATTTTTTATTTATAGATGTTTCAAACGATAATTCAAAGCTGCTTCCATTCTGCTTACCTACTTCAGACCCATCGTTACCTCACTTTACATCTAGATTTCGTGTAGGTGTAGTACAACTCGTTGAAGCGGGTAATACTCACAAACATTGTGATACGTGTTATAAATATTGTAATGTTGCTCGTGGTGACAAGAAAATTTGTCGACTGTACATGCCACGCAAATTGGTACCAAAATCGATGATCGATCCTGAAACTGGCCATATTTCTATGCGACGATCGCATCCGATGATCAACAATTTCAATGAATATCTTATTTCAGCCTGTCGTTCCAACATGGATATTAAATTTATTTGGACTGGTAGTGACACTAAGGCTCTTGTGTATTACATTACCGATTATGTCACAAAGACGAGTCTTTCCTTTCACGACACGTTTGCTCTTATTCAAAAAAGTATTACATCATTTGGAAACATCGCCGATCCAAAAGACACACAATATGCAATCGAAAGATCACGTAAACTGGTTTTACGTTGTTACAACGCACTTGCCTCTCAACAAGAATTGTCTGGAGTTCAAGTTGCCTCTTATTTAATGAAATGAGATGATCATTATACGACACATAAATTTCAAGGTCTATTTTTAATTCAAACCGAACGATTTTTACAAACAGAATTGAATGAATTACATTCTAAGCAACATTTGGAACTTGCCTCACACGGTAATAGAATAAAATCGTGTTATTTTATCTAGTCTACTCTTTTTTTTTTTTTTTTTTTTTTTTTTGGTAACAAAGCTTTATTGATGATGTTAAATGACAATACATACAAAATTAACTAAAAACGGAAGAAAATAAAAATGAGTATTGCCGTACAATAAAGCTGGTTTAACATGAAAGAAAAAGAGAGACACATGACGATCGTCTTTTGTCTCGAAGAATGACTATATCGCTTGTTTGTGCTGTAGATAATATGTTGTTGTAATGGTGTTTTCATTTGTTGCATATATCTTGTAAATATGACGAGAAAAATAATTTGGTGAATAGTTTGATCTGTATAAGCAAAAGCTTTGACACAACTTCATATTGAATAAGAAAATGATAGATAGGTAAAGGAAATAGCTGAATGTTACAAACGATTAAGCAAATGCTTTGGCACAACTTCATATTCGACATGAGAATGAAGGACAAGAAGAGAAATAACAGAATGACAAAAATGAATAAGTATATATATTGATCTCACTTCATATTGTATATGAGAATGAAGGACAAGAGAAAGAAATAGCTTAATAATAGACACGAATAAGCAAATGCTTTGACCCAACTTCATATTGAATATGAACATGAAAGATAAGTAAAAGAAATAGCTGAATGTTATAAACGATTAAGCAAATGCTTTGACACAGCTTCATATTCGATATGAGAATGAAGGATAAGAAAAGAAATAGCTTCATGATAGGAACGAATAAGCAGTTGCTTTGACACCACTTCATATCGCATATAGATATGAAGGACAGGAAAGGAAAGAAAATTGTAATAGCTGAATGACACAAAGTTAATAAACGGATAGATTGACACATTTCTCGTTGTATATGAAGCAAACTCGTCGTATGCGATTCCGATATAACATTTTTTGTATAGATTTGATTCACCTAACAATAGTCTTCATTCTCGATGCTACTATTATATGCATGTTAGGGTGATTTCTTATAATTTTTACACTTGGTTGAGAATAGCTTGAAGATGGTCTTTCAAAGTAATGTCATTTTTTGATGTTGCTGTTTGAATCGCCTTTTTGTGTAACACGATTGCGTAGTCTTTAATTTTGGCTATGTTGCTTATTTTGTGAATGTAGTCGGTGGATGTGTATGTTGGAAGGTTTAATGCTGCACGAATCGATTTATTTTGAAGTACTTGTAAACGGTCCCATGTTTTGTTGTCTGCTGTTAGTAACAACTGGTAGCCGTATGTGATGATTGTTCGCACCAGCGCTTTGTATAGGTTAATTAAGATGTTGCTGTTTGGTTCATATGCTGATCTTGAGAGAAAGCGTAGCAAACTAATGCGAGCAGCTATGTTCGATTCAATGTGGTGAAGATGACACCTCCAATTAAGATTTTTGTCTATGATCACTCCTAAATACCGTGTTGAATGGAGTGGTTTTATTAGTGTATCTTCGACTTTGATCATAACTGGATTTTTGTACTTCTTGCGTGGATGTGGACTAAAATGAAGAAATTCTGTCTTACTTGGTTGTAGTTGAAGTTTCCAAGCTTTGCACCAGCTTTGGAATTCATCAATAGACTCTTGCATCCGTTGATTAATGCTTGATGTTGTTGTAGAGCCTGTCCACAATGCTGTATCATCTGCAAATAGTCCATATTCAGTATGTTGTGGTAAGCCATTCATTGAGTCCGATGTATATATTATGTATAATAATGGGGATAACGGTGAACCTTGTGGTGTTCCGCTGTTTAACTTGAATGAGTGGGATAGGACGTTTTCTAATTCTATTGCAGCAGTTCTGTTGTTAATGAATGAAATAAGATAGTTCAGTAGTTGTTGTGGTAAACGAAGATTGTGAAGTTTGTAGATCAGGCCATCATGCCATACGGAGTCAAACGCAGCTTTGATATCGAATAAGATGACAGCTGCATGTCTTCTTTGGCGTAGTTGATCTTTGGCAAATCTTTCTAACCTGATCAAGTTGTAAGTGGTACTTTTTCCTGGACGAAAGCCAGCTTGGTGTTCCGGTAGAATATTTCTTCGTTCTAATTCCTTCATTAAGCGTTGTTTGATGATTTTTTCAAGTAATTTGCCTATGCAGCTAAGAAGGCTGATTGGACGATAACTTGAAGGGTGACACTTATCTTTCTTTGGCTTCAGCAGGAGGATGATGTTAGCTTTTTTCCATGATTGTGGAATATAACCCATGTTCACCACCTGGTTGAAGAGATTTGTGATGTGTCGTATAAGTAATTTGGTGTGATTTTTTAAACACCTGTTGTGAATATTGTCCGGACCAGTGGAACTATTTTTAAGCTGTTTGATGTTCCATTTTACTTCGGTAGTTGTAATATTCTTCCATGTGTTTTTTCTTAATAAGTATTTGGTGTTGGTTTTTATGTTACTTACTTGTCTTGTCACTTGTTCATGAAAGGGTAATGTATCAGGTGCATTATAATATACTTCGTCTTGAAAGTAGTCTGCAAATAAGTCAGCTTTCTCTTTATCCGATGTTGCATTTCTATTATTATAATTCATAGATCTTGGGTATAGCTGTTTCACCCTTTTCTTATGAAATTTTCGGACTGTAAACCATACTGAAGCTGACTGCATTTTTCTTTCACATAATGATGACATTAACTTATTGTAATTTTTCTTCCTATCATTTATAAGTGAATTTGCTAATAATACCTTGTGATAATAATACTGTTGTTTTTCCGTGTTGTCTCCATTCTTCTTCCATTTTCTATAAGCTTGGTGTTTTAGCTTGATCAGACGACTTGTTGTTTCACTTGGTATATAGCTTGTGTACAGATGTTTTGATATAGGGAATGACTGTTGTGTTGCTGAAGTAATACAATCCGTAATAAATGCTGCATATTCCTCTATATCTTGTGTAGAATTTATTTGTGATGTCATGTTCCACTGCTTAAGATGTCCATCCAACTTTTTCCTAAACGTTGGCCACTTTGCTGCTTGAAAATTGTAAGAAATTCGAGGAGATGATGGCTTTGGTTCAGTTCCAGTTGGAAGTACAAAAGTTATTGGATTATGTCCGGTTGTTGTACCGATTGGTGGATGTGTTTCAACGTTGGAGATGAAAGATATTAATGGTTGACTGCCCAACACCCAGTCAATTTTATCTTCATATCCCCTTCTTTCATAAGTGGTCATTTTATCCTCGATACAGTTGAGAAAACCTTCGTTTAATAGTTCTTGTAGCTGTCTTCCTTTGGTATTAGTTCTTGTTGAACCCATCTGTAATATAGATGCATTAAGATCACCGACTATAATGCAATTGTTGTTGAGATGATGTAGTTCATGGAAGACGTTCATATTTAATTTAACTTTTGGTGGAACATAAATCGAAGCAATAAGGACTGATTTGAATGATTTTGTGATAACTTGCACAGCTATAACTTCATTTCGTTCAGATGTTTTATTATATATTTCTTCACATTTAATATGTTCTTTAATCGCAAGAAGCACCCCACCTCCACGTTTCCCTATTCGATCATTTCTGAAAATGTTATAACCCATCAGATAGAATGGACTATCCTTCCTAAGGTTAGTTTCATTGACAGATATGATGTCATAGTGTGAAAACTTGGCAAGTAGTTCTTCTTTATGTTTGCGAATTGAGGTGATATTAATGTGACATAGACTGATCATTGTTGTTGTTTGTTTTTGGATCTTTGTTATTAATTGATGTTGATTCTAATTCTAAAGAACTGTTTGGTGAAAGAATTCTTTTTGCTTTTTTGTTGTTAGTTGTTTTTGGTTTTGGTTTAGCTGGTTCTGTTGTTGTTGTAGTAAGATTAGTATCTTGTTTCTTTGTTTTTGATGTTACTGTGGTCTGTTGTTTTTCATTTCTTTTATTGTTGATGTACTGCATTACTTCACTGACTTCGGTTTCTGAGTCTTCATCGGATTCTTCAGATACAATATTATCGAATGTGGTAATGTATTTATCTATCTTTTGAATCTTGCGATTCAATTTGTTGAAGATACGTGTTGTTGTTTCTTCTATCATCTTTTCCATTTTAGACATGATGATATTGACCAATTCTTCTATAACTTCATTATTTAATTTGCCGATTTGGCTATGTTGACTTTTCGGCAATGACGGAAATTCATCTAAACTATAAATTGATGGTGTGACTGTAGGTTTACTAGTTGATGCATATTGATTCACCAGCTTTTGTACTCGGTTTTCCTGTTCTTTATAATATGGACAATCTGCTGTATTAGCAAAGTGATTTCCTTTACAGTTGCAGCATTTGACTGTGTCTTGTGGAGCAGTACATTGATTGATGTGGTGATTTTCGCTGCATCGAGCACATGTTTGTTGTTGCGTTTTACAGTATTTAGCAACATGATTGAACTTTAAACAGATGAAGCATTGCACCGGTTTGATGTTCTGTGTTGCTGGTTCAGCATTAAAGTGCATCGAATCAACTTGTAAGCCGGTTTGTACGAAGGTGTTTCGATTTTGTGCATCGATGAATGTAATTTTAATTGTTCCTGTTGGGTTGTTTCGATCTTTACCTGTTAATCGAATAACATTGTCGACCTTTAAACCAACATAATTTAATGCATCCGTTATTCTACTGTCCGGTATTTCTAAGTCCACTCTCTTTACGAAAGCAACTTTTTCAGTATCCTTGATGCGTTGGATTGAACGAGGAACATAGATCTTTGATGACGTATGACCATTAGCCGTTAATATTGTGCCGAAGTCATTTAATAATCGATTGAATGATTCAACGTCAATAGCATATAAGGTAAATACACCTGTTCGACTTAGTTGAATATCACCAATACGAATGTCGATTAAATTTTGCTTGATGATGTCATTCAATTCCAGTTTATTTAATTTAACTCCCTCTAAAATCAGAGGTGCAATGGTAAATTTTGACTGGCTTGTAAAACTTGTCTTTGTTGTTGTTGTTGCCTTTGTTGTTGGTGATGATGATGCGTGACTCATGGCCATTGTTCCATGACCGCCCGTCGATGTTGTTGCTGGCTGTTGTTGTGAATTAATATCATTAATTCGATTGTGGTTTGGTTTCCTTCCACCACCTCCTCCCCGTTTTGGAGGCATTACTCACCAAAACCAGCTAGAAGACCACCTAAATTATTACTTACTTTAATTAATAAATGAATTAACTAATTAATATAATAAATAAAATGAAGATAATGTGATGATAAATATTTAAATAAAATAGACGATTTGAATAGTAAATAAATAGACGAAAGTATAACCAGCTAAGATAAATTCGACTTATCTCGACCGTGTAGAAACGATGAATGAGTCTACTCTAATTAACTTTTATTCAATGACAATCTTTTTTTTCTTATAAACACACGAAGAGAGACAGAGAGAGAGAGAAGGACGAGGAGAAGAGAACAGAAGAGAAAAAAATCACTTATGATATATACAAGCTGAACGTGAAGAGAGGCGATATATGATAATCAACTAGCGGTGCACTTTGGCGATAGAAAGAAAGAAGAAAAGGAAAGGAAACAATGAAGAGCGAAAGAGAACATTTAATGTATAAACAATCTGTGAGGTCTAGAAAGAGAAAAACAAACATAATCATGCATGAATCACATAACGAGTGATAATGACGGATGAAGTGTGTTAATCAAATGAAAATGAATTTTTTTCTTCACATATAGATGTAAACAATGATGACGATGTGTTTGATGATGATGAACATATTAATGATGAAAATAATGAAGAAGAACACTTTCAAATTCAATCAACTGAAAACAAAAACAATTTTGTACTTGTTAATACTCGAATCGATTATCAATATCGTCCTGATAACTTAAACAATATATGCTTGTACGATTTCGTTAGTATTTTTTATAAGAAAAAAATTAATGCCACAGATTTAAAATATTTATCCAAGAATTCGATGACAAATGAAGAACAAAATAATCGAAAAGGTCCACCACCCAACGAACGCTTTTCTTTTCAAAAACAGCATCCTCAAGCAACAACACATCTGATGATGAAATACAGTGAGTCTCGTGTTCCAGTTCTTTATGGTCCTCAAGTTCCACGACGTGATCGTGAAGATACTAAAGAACGATATAGTCGAGCTCTTCTTACACTTTTTGTACCTTGGCGTACCATATCTGATCTTTGTGATGTTAATGAAAAGTGGGAAGACGCACTCAAATCTCGTCAACATCATATATCGGCCTATTCATGGAATATTATCGAAAACATTCAACTCTTACATGAATGTAAAAAAGATCGTGATGGGCATTTACTTCAAGTTATTACTCAAGCTCAATCCGAAAATGATACGATTGAACCGGAGCTGGTTTCAAGAAATCAAAATGCATATGATGAATATGACGATACAAATGACAGTGAAGATTTGCTTGAATTGCTCGGTAATTTAAACGAATACACCACCACTGCATTAAATACCATGAAAAAGACAACAGAAAATATCTATATTGAAGCAACCATTGAAGCAGTTGAGAATGTTGGGCGATTTGCTCATCCATCTAGTGAGTACTATTTATTAGTTATCTAAAGATAAAATAAAGACACATTTTTTGTAGCATATAATCAATCTTTAATGAATGAATCTTTTACTGATAATTATCAACAGATGATGCCGTTCGTTTCTTCGACACCTGATCTGATTCGACTCAATACCAAATGGAAAGAACAGCTGAAGACAGAGAGAGAACGAGTCAGAAGAAACTTGATTACCGGCAGCCATAATAAAAAAGATGATACGCTGGATAGTGATATCGTGGAAGATACAGTTGTGACATTGATAAACTCAACTAATTACGACACAAACATATTTACTAACTTCAATCCGATCCTTCCAGTCGCTTCAGTAATTAGTACAATCTATTGCACTCAAACAGGTATTGCTGATGAATATACACTGAACAAAGAACAACGAGTTGCATTTATGATAATAACAAGTCATCTTGATGGGGACAAAAAATGCCGTACAGGTATTTTCATGATACATAAATCTAGCAATCAAAATATCTTTCGTTTAGGCGATAACAATGGTCAACTAATCATGTGTATACCAGGATGTGGTGGTACAGGAAAATCACAACTTATTCGTGCTATTACCAAATATTTTCTCGTTACAAAAAGAATACAAATGATGCGAAAGCTTGCACCCACAGGGATCGCTGCTGCTGAAATAGATGGAATGACAATTCACTCATTTTTAGGTGAACAACGTAATTCTCGTACACCACGAAATATCAAACCAGGCGATTCCAAACTCGAGAAAGAATGGAAATTTGTAGAATATCTCTTGATTGATGAGATGAGCATGGTTGGTTTAACTTTACTCGCAAAACTCAATCGAATTCTTTCGGCTGCTAAACATGCTGATCCTCAAAATTCCTTTTGCTGGCATCAATGTCATCTTTTTTGGTGATTATTTACAGTATCGACCAGTATATGATGCACCGTTGCACATACTGATTTTTCGTTATCATCAAAAGCTAAAACAAGAAAGATACCTACAGAAAGAGAAATTCAACAACGTGTTGCACGTTCTTTAATTCTACAAATTAACTGCGTGGTCAAACTGAGTCAACAGATACGAACAGAAGATCTACGATATCTTCAACTACTTGAACGACTTCGTCAAGGTCAATGCAATTATGATGATTATGAACTATTATTGACACGCGTTGTTGGTCAACCATCGGTCAGTTCTCTTCGTGAACCACCATGGGATAAAGTAAGACTTTGTTGCTTAATTAAAGAACATTCATCAAATCAATCTTTAGGCTCCCATTCTTGTGTTTCGAAATGAAATACGAACACAACTCAACCACAAGGCGGCAAATCATAATGCAGCGCAAACAGGTTGTGCACCAATGGTATGTGTTGCTGAAGATTTTTGTAAAGGCAAACCTATTGAAGATACTGTGCTTGTCAAAAAGCTATTAGCACTCTCTGATAGCAAGACGGAACATCTACGAGGATTATTACCGTTAGTTTCTGGAATGCCTGTTATTTTAACACAAAACATCGCCATCGAACTGGGCTTAATTAATGGCGTGACGGGAATCTTTAGACAATTAGTTTACCAATCTGATTCGGTATCAACAAATGGCTTGTCAAAACTATTTCCGAGTACTACGCAATACGTGCATAAACCCTTATGTGCATTAGTTGAAATTAGCAAATCGAAAATTGAATGTAATCTGGAAAAACTTCAATCAAAACTTGTTCCAATACCAATAATGGAACAAACATTCCGGGTGGATATTGCTGATATTCTTCCTAAAGACAATAAAAAATCAAAATCGAATGAAAAAACAATGTTATCGATTAAACGGCGTGCACTACCACTTGTGCCTGTTTATTCGATTACAACACACAAGAGTCAAGGTCAAACTTTGAATAAAGTTGTAATCGATCTGAAATTGCCCAATGAAACCGACGATATCGCTGCTGTCTATGTACCTTTATCACGAGTGAAGCGCTTGACTGATTTAATTATTTTGCGACATTTTGATTATAAGGTTCTTCTAATCAAGCCAAACAAATCTCAAGTTGCTGAAATGGAAAGACTTGATAAATTATTTATAAACACACAAAAGCATTTTTCCGAATTGTTTTAATAACTGTTCCGTATCATATAAAAACTTTCATAATTTATGTTCGATTTTAATCTAAAAATTGTTTACGTTTCTTCTGTACGAATCGTCTTTTATATATTCAAGAATTCCTTCTTTTTATTCACATTCCTCATGATAGATTTGTTCTTTTTTTTTTCTTTTTGATTTGGCTTTAGTTCATAGTAGTCGTATATACATTCGTTTTTCTATTTAAATTGTTTTTTTTAATTAATCATAGATGCATATACATTTTCTTTTCTATCATGTAGTGGCTTATATCACTAGTATTCTAATCAAATAAAATTATCTCATTCTAAAATACATGTTCTCATGAGGATTGATTAGTAGATTCAGTGGGCGTTAGTTATTCAGTCGAGGGTAAAGCGAGACCGGCCACGTCGAGCGTTATTTATGATAATTCTGACAAAGTGAACAGTAGTAATACAACATAGTGATAGAAGATGTCTCACATCAAGCGAAAAAAGAAATAGATAAGATGAGAAGTCATAAAGAACGAAATAATCTTTTTTTTTCTTGTTAAATCATTGTCATTGTTCGTATAGATATAGAGATATTTCTCAATACAAACAGTGTTTAAATCTTCTATTATGCGAGTGATACAATTTTGAACTACCCGAACAACACCGAGTACCTCTGCTAGTTTATTTATATTATAAAAAGATGTTTTTTTAATGAATGATTAGTTCAATTGTGACATTTCCCCAAAAGTCCTTGGATTTTAATCCATGCTTTATACAGTTCGTTTTCTAGTGTCATTGTGAATGGAATTTTGATCTCGATATAATAATAATTCATCAATCAATTCATTCGGAGATAAATGTATCAAAGGAACTCCAATCATCGAATATTCTTTTACGACACTTTCATCAAATAATTAATGTATTCATGGCATTGATCATCACTTGATGATTGTCGTGATCCAATGCAGCGAGTAGAATAAAAGCATTTCCTCGTGCTGGAAAATACCAATGATAGTTGAGTATGTTTTCTATTAATTTGATCAAATAAGGCTTATTAAATGTGGAAGAATTGGTTATTTTTCAATATAAATAATCATCTTTTTGTACACATGCAGAAAGTAAAGCTAATAAACAATCCAAGATCATACATGAAAACATACTTTTTTCCTCATGTTCAGAGCTGGCCATTTTCCCTATCAACCATTTGAATAAATTTTCCATTATAGTCGTATTTAATGAGATATTATTTAAAAGATTTAATACAGTTTCATTGCAATTAGTAGCAGCAGCGAAATTACAATTAGCAATATATTTGATTCGACCGTAGTTAGTTTGTATGAGATCTTCAATTGGAATAGTGATTTCATTAATCAATTTCGAATCGAGGATTGTAAAAAAGACTTCATCCGTCACAGAGGTGATTGTAACAATTTGATCAATCATATAACTGATGATATCAACATCTTGAACTGTAAAATAAAACTTCTCTTGGAATTGATTCGATTGAGATAGAACTTTTTTCTTCGATTATTCTCTCGGAAATTTAATAACAAGTTGTAGAAATGAATAAACACTTGACAATCATCCCAGAGTAAATCATAAAAGAAACTATGCAAATATGCATCAATGCTCGGTAGATATTTGTCTGTCGAAAAGCTTTGAAAGATTTTCAAGAGAGTTTGTTCTCCAATTACGGAAATTCTTCTACTCGAATCTTTTGAATCTCGATCGGGATGTTGAAATAGTCGTTGAGCTCGATATCTCATTTGATCATTATCTTTTTTTAATAAATCAAGAAAAGGATCAATTGCTCGCTCGAAAATGTGTCTCGCCTCGACGAGAAGAAGAACAGCTAATTTGTGAATCGGTCGGTTTTGATGATCAGTAAACCATCGTTGAACAGTTGGCAGGCCTTCATTCGATGGTTTGATGATATAAGGAAAAAGAATGGAGAGAGAGTTTCTTCTTTTCCTTCTTGGATTAGTTCACCAATAACGATTGCAACAAGAGGAGTGGGGAATAATTCAGTAGTTAAACCGATTTGTAATAATTTTTCGATGTTGGATTGACTGTCAATATCATGTCATTTAATTGGGCAAAGAGGAGAAATAAAGATTGAAGTTCAATATGATCGGAAAGGTTGTGATGGTTTGCAGTGAATAGAATCCTTCCATACAAACAATGGACGAGATACTGAGATGTTGGACTTTTGAGATTGTCTATAATATGATTCAATTTCATGTCTAGATGATGATCTAATCCAATGAATGGTTTCAATTTCAGAATTAATTTCATCTTTTTATTCTCATCTTCATTCATGATTGTTAAGATTTCTAGAGCATTTGTTAGATATTTCTGACGAAATTGTCCTGAACCATAGCATGATAATCGAATGAATGCAATGACACGATTGTATGGATCTGTAATGCTGTCAGCTGTTCGAATTAACTCTTCGAGTATTTCTTGAATAAAAAATTTTTCTTCGATATTCCTTAAATGATTGACATAAAAAATCTTTTCTAAAACTTGAAATTTCCAAACTGCTTGCGAGAGCTGTTTGGCAATAGACAAAGAATCCATTAGAAGTTCTCGATATTTCTCTTCATCGAATTCCGCTAATTGATACAATGCTCTTGATTTATAATATGGATTCGATATAGATTGAATTTTTTTCAGTAAAAATTCTCTTATATTTGTTTGTTCGATTAATTCCGGAAGTAATTTTACATAGATTTCCATCATATCGGAATATTTTGAACGCGATCCATATTGTGATAAGATGACTAATGGAATGAGCTCGGGTTTTTTCTCGAAATATTCTTCTTGAATGAAGACATTCCAAATCGCTTTTGTCACTGATACTAAATTAGTATTCAGATTTTCCAGAGTTTTCAAAAATCCGATTGGAATTTCATCTTCATCATTCATTTGAAAGGTAAATCTATCAATCGGCCATGGATAGGCTCGAATGGGCTTGTATATCTGAACATATTCATTGATTTTCAGAAATGATTGAACAATTCGATCACTTGTACTCTTTTGAATAAATTGCTCAACTAATTCAGTTATTGTGTTTGATAAAAAATTATGAGCACTAGTGAGTTTCCAACCGAAATATTCCGCATACAGATCATATCGATTTTCCATCGCTTCTGCTAACATCTTCATGTCCATTGGTAAACCTCCACTATGGACGAGCAACGATAGATAGATTCGGTAATAATCTGTTGAATTTCCATTGTTTTGATTGGAAACTGCAAGTAAATATTGGACAAAATGAGAAGAATATCTGGCAATGGGATCTTTGAGAACAGAAATTAATTGTTCGATTCTGTTCTGAAGACTTCTTGAAAGTATTTCTCCTTCATGTTTGATAAGACTGATTAAATCAAAATCTCCCAAAACAATAAGAGCAAGATATACTTCTGTTTTCTCATTGATATTTAAATGAGCATCATTTAATTTCAATCGTAGTTCTTCTTTCAATTGTTCTGTTGATTGTTTTTCATTCAGTAACTCCAAAATTGGAATAGTTAGAAATGATTCTCTATAGATTTCATTGGCGTCAAAGATTGGTTTTTCTTTCCATTGTTCTGTGGAGACCTTCGTATCCAGATAGACAGCCATGCTATACGACGGATCATTTCTATCCCAAACTTCTTGATAATAAAAAGTAAATGGTTGTTTTTGATTTTCACTTAGACCGAGAAATTGAGCAATTTCATAGTATTCTGCAATACTTGACGGTGTATGAGCATTGTGATATCCTCCGTAAAGAGCGGTCACTAAACTTAGCCAATCATTGTTTTGTGTAATCTCTTGGACAAGATTCGGATTTTCAATCAGTGCCTTTTTGAATGGTAATTGTGCTAATACTGTGTCATCGGTAATAGTTTTCGAATAAAAACGTAAGAGAGAATCGATGGGCCAATTCCAAGTAGGAGAATCTTATTGTAAATTTTTTAAGAAATTTTCATGAAATTTTGAATTGTACCATTTCAATTGAAAGAGAATATTTGCACAGGGAGCAATAGATGCTTCATTATAGATCGTTTTAATCAACCATTCGGATAGAATATGATTCGATCTTTGTTTTAGTTTTGAAAACTAAGTATGAATTAATTCTTGATGATCTTTCAGTCTGGAAAAACCCGAAAGATTACTATAGTCTAATAATAACATATTCGCTAATTTTTCAGTCAGTTTAGATTCGATGTCTCTAGAAGAGAAATGTATATCATTTAAGGAATCAATGATGATAAATGGAATAAGTTGGGTATTGATTGATGTTTGTTCATTAGTTAATAATTGTGTAAGAATGTCATTGAATAATTCATTCTCTTCAGGTAGTTTACTTAAAATTCCAAAGGCCATACTGAGTGGAACTCTCCAATTTGGCATCCCGATTTTTTTTCTGATATTTTCAATAATCATCTCTCGTGATCGTTGAATTCCGTTGAAATAAATGATACTTTTTGCGGCGAGGTATTCTTGAAAAGCACGATGGATAAATCGACAACTATCATATCCAAATTCATTCAATACACCGGCTTGATATTTAAAAATATCCACTAATATCGATGTTGAATCATCGATTTGAAAATCGTTTAAACATTTGTCAATGATTTCTTTCAACATATTCTCAGACAAACCTTCGACTTTACTATGAAGATATTCAGCAGTTTCTTGTAAAATTGACCAGAACATAGTAGTAGTTAATCCAAGATTATTAATAGAGAGATGAACTAATCGTTCAATCATTTTCTCAATAGCTATTTCATACAAATCAATTCTTTTCTCAGGTAATTGATCTTCTAATTGATTATAAATTCCTACAATCGCACTCGCTATTTGAGGATTAATTGCTAATTGTAAAATATCTTTATTTTGAATAATTTCTTCATACAATTGATCAGTTGACTTCGTTGGATTGAGACATGTCATATAAGATCGACAGAATAATTTCAATGCATCACTGGACATATTTTCAATGGTTAATCTTGGAATAGAAAAATGAATATCTTCGAGATAATTTCCTTCAATTCGGCTAGTGATTATCACACGATTGCCGAGATTCGGAAATTTCGTTCCATGAATTTCTTTTTGTTCATAAATAGAATATGTGAGCTTGTTTGTATGTACATCATAATTGATTCCTCGTTCTAAGAGAGCATTGATTTCTTTCATTAAATCCGATCGATCAATATGTGCGGAGGACTAGTGCAGAAAGATCTGCTTGTTCATCCGGAGTGAAATAAGTCGAGTGTAAAGTCGGATTTTCATAGATAAATTGAAGTAAACTTTTCTTTTGATGAAATTGTTTGATTTGATCGACATATTTCCAAATGGGAATAAGAATGGGCAGTTTTTCTGTACAATCATATAAACGATTCGTTCCATTCAGACATTGTTTAGCCATATTGATCGCTAACCATTTGAATATTGTTGTTTTTCCTGAACCGGGATGACCTAAGATAAAGAAATGGTGAAATTTATTATAAGCTTCTTGAGTTTGATATTGTTTCACATCTTTAAATTGACTTTTCCCGAGAATATTCTCTTCTAATCGAGTGATTTTACTTTTGATTGAATATGCTTGAGCTGGACTGAAAATTGTTCGATTACTGAGTAAAACATCTGACCATTGCTCAACCATCAAATCTCGATAGATTTTTTCAAAGTTGAAAGGATGTTTTTCTAAAATAGCTTGATTAAGTTGTTGACTTTCTTGATCAGTAAAAAAGTCGGGAGATAATAATTTTCGTTTGAATTCTTCATTCATTTCCAGTGTTTTCATTGCTTTGATTGAGGGATGAATTGGATCGAATTTCAATTCAACATAAACGTTATCTAAAGGTAAAGTAAGATTGATATTCGAATAGCCAAAGATTGATACATGTCCGTATTCTTTAATGATGTAATGAAGATATTTCTTTAGGATCAGAGATTTTTGATTAGTAAAAATCGAAGCGAAGGATTTGAAATTTTTGATGAAGACGAGGAGATCTTCGGAGGTAGTTCCATAAGGAATCTCTCGAATGTTGCGATGAAATAGACTAGGAGATGTTGGAAGAAATGTTCGGTTTTTATGTGATTTAACAAGTTGATAGATCGACAGGCATTGGTTTTCTCCTTTATGAAAAATCCATTTTAATAAATTTGAAAATATGGGATCAGACTCGTCTCGATCGTATCCAATGAATAGTAATGTTTTGGTGTTGATTAGACTTCTTAGTTTAGATCGAGCGAATCTATTTGAGTGAAGTCGATCGTAATCACTAGGAGTGAATATAACACTATCTGGTTCCGGGAAGTATCCATAGAGATGGAGAATAAAATCTTCGAGATGTTCGATTGGTTTGTCAGTATGATTGGCATAATATTGATCCCAAGTTAAAGATTTTTCTTTAAAATATCTTCGAGAAGTAAATCATAATTTGTCGTAAGGATAGGATATCCCAATTCACCAATTGCTTGAATTAATTCTACTTTTCTTCCTCTTATTTCTGTTTGTTTCTCTCTTAACCATGGTCTGTAAAGATTTCTTTGACTTAAACAAGCCTTTATACGATTTGCAACGAATAAATAATCGTTCACTTCCGCGATATTACTCCCAAACTAATCAGTCAAATGTTGACAATATTGAAGGCCATCTTTTAACAAACCTTTCCAATGGGCAACTTCTTCTTCACTATCACTTGTAGAAACCGACACATTAGTACCGATAAAGATTACTGCTCGATTAAGAGCGATAGCCTTGCGAAATTTTTGAATTTCATCAGCCATTTTTTTATCAAATTTAGTTTGATGTACTGAAAACGAACGATGCTTTTATACTTCTAAAAATGACGATGAAAGATGTTGATAAATAACATTTATTATTATTATTATAACTCCTCACCTGTATATATTTGCCGCGTGTGCAAGAATGCGTCATGTATACATGATAAAAATTTTCTTCTTTCGTTCTTTATTTTTATTACTCAAGAAATTGGTTTTTACCAACAAAATCAAGATATACTTATCTCTTGCGTACAATTTTATACGAATCCAACCATCGACAAAAGTGGTACAATTTGATCAGCAGATGTTTTTGGAATAATTTTGCCACTTATCGCATTTTTTTTGTAGAATTTATCTCTACATCGTCATTTCGACAGAGTAGATTTTTATATGAAAAAATAACAGTGACAAAAGCAGATTGGTGTCATTAAAATATTTCGATGTTTGAAAATATGATCAAGAAAGAGAAAGCGAACAAAGAAAAAGAAAAGTTTCATTCGATTGAAAAGACATCAGGGCAAATATGTTCGATGTTCTCGGTCAATGTATTCGAGCATGCAAATAGAAAGAAAACATGTTCTGATGACCTTTTGAACTTTGTCTATCCATTTGAGAGTCATATTCCCAAAGTTGCGTTTGGTGCGATGATAGTTTTGCTCGGAATTTGATCGATTTAATGCTAGCTAGATAGAGATCAAATAGTATAGAAAAATAGAGTCTCATTTTCTCTATCGTTCTGTAAAAAAAGGAATCTCCCACATTATTTTTGGGTACAACCCTAAGTATGACCGTAAACACAGTTTATTGATCTGAAAACAGAGGCGTGGAAAATAATTCTTTCAAAATTTGTCATAATAGATACTTGTAAAACTTCGTATTGTATCTTGAGGGTGAGGGTGTGATTTGGCTGCTTCTTCAAATTCTTTTTGACGATGTTTTCATGCTGCATAAAGAAAAAAAACACACACATGATTTTGCTCTCTCGAAGCAATGAATAGTTTGTCTAGCTTTACTTCTTCGGTTATTGGAAATATTCAACGTATGGCACATACAGGTTGAGGAACAAATGCAAGAAGATCTTCATCAAAGACAATGATTTCCAGAAATTCATAATCTTCATTTTTGACACCTAAAGTTTTAATGTATTTGTTTAATACTTATGGAGAGAAAATCGATCGAATTCAAACAACGTGACTTCAGGATTGCCTTCTGAAGAAATCCAACGAGATTTTGTTTGACTTAATTCCCC
The DNA here is from genome assembly GCA_022393335.1 of Macrotrachela quadricornifera. Lineage (NCBI taxonomy): Eukaryota > Metazoa > Rotifera > Eurotatoria > Philodinida > Philodinidae > Macrotrachela > Macrotrachela quadricornifera. Next base: position 40,860 of record JAJEKB010021393.1, on the reverse strand, counting down.
GGCATTCGCAGTTGATAAACTGATATCTTGAGTTCCACTCATTTCGATTAAGAACAATTTCGTAGATATTGATTACACAAAGATTTAACAGCTGTACCAATGGGGTACGATGGAACAAGAAATATCATTACCTGATAACGACATCTTACGTGTCAATCATTGCACAAGCGCTTTTTTGGATGGACAGTTACAAACAAAGAACTTTTAAAGTATAAACTGTTATCTTTTTCTCTTTCGAAATCCATTGTAAACACAAGTCATTGTTTGTTTTCCCGTCTCCTTTACCGTCGGCAAATTTTTTCGAATAAAGCTGTATCATCTAGTTCTGATGCGATCTTTAAAAGTATGTACTTTTTTTTAGATAATGACTTCTAACTCGAACGCACATGACCCAATGAATGTAATCAACAACAAAGTAAATAGCTGATTGAGTTTTCTAAAAATGAATTTATCTTATTTTATTTAGAATGTCGATGAAAATGGAAATCCCATTCCACCACAACGAGTGCAATATCTTTTTAATCAATTGAACCAAACATATGCAAACTTCGTGGTCGGCCTTAACAATCAATGGTTCAATCATCATCAGCATACAATAAGCCAATTAAACAGAAATCATGAAATTAAACTCGATAATCTCGAACATGCAATTATCGAACTCATATTAGAAAGAATGCTCGATGTGATTGAACAATCAATTTGACATTTTTTCTGTCTCTTTCAACATTTGTATAAATACAATGTTCAACGCTTTGGTCTTTCTTATTCTTCAGTGGATATCAATAAATAAATAAATCATTATAAAGTGCTTAATTAAAATATACCTTTATTTCTTATAAAATTATTATCACTGACGATGAACAATTAGCTATGTGATTCTTTTTTATGTGGATAAACACAAACATTGTAAAACCGATCCTCTCGAGATTCTATCAAGCATCAGAACACGAGTTTATCTCATCATCTTTTATGAGGATTGTGAGAAAGAATCTATATCATCTGAAATCTGTTTTCAACTTTTCATCCAATTTTAAATGCATTTTTCGATCGTACAATCGAACTGAGGCACTTCGCCAGGGTTTATTTTGGCAGTAATGATTGATTTCAACTAAAGTTTACAGAACTGTTTTTTTTCCAGCGTATTTAGAATAATCGCTGCGAAAGAATGTAAGAAAAAGAAAACTTATGACAAAAACGATCTTTCAAGAGTTTGTATTTTTCTTTTTTCGTTTATCGTTAGCTGAAAACCTCCGCAGGAATAGTTACAAAATCACTGTTCATTTCGATTTGGAGATGACTGAATGAGAAAAACTAATTAGAATTCAGACGAGTAATTGATTTTGTCGCTAAACTGTCTAAGAACGTCATTATTTCGTCAGCTGATGGAAACTACTTCTAATAACTCAATGCAATGAATAAGAAATAAGTTTTTTTTCTTTGATGATAAATCCCTTTATTAACACAATACTGTAACATTCAAGAACTAACGATCAAAAGAAATTTCGCTAGATTAATTGCTTTCTTCATATAACAAATGAAACGATAAAGTGAGATCATGTCGTGAAAAAAAAGAAAACAAAGTTCATAGATCATTTTTCTGATGATCTTTAACTTGAAATGTGGTAAGAACAGCACGATGATCACTTAAATCCCATTTACCATCATCCTCCCATTTCTGTGGATTACATCCACGAGGAATTAAATCACTTGAAATTGGTTGAAGAATGTTTGATTGATAAAAAATAAAATCAACACCTAATTGTTCATTTCGATGTGTTAAATGTGTTACTTTTGCTTCTTTTCCATGATAAGTAAAATAAGATGAGTGAAATTGTTTTTCTAATAATTGGTAAACAGCATCATTCTCCCAAGAAGAATTAAAATCTCCACAAAGAATAATTGAACAATCATTTGAAAGATTTTGTTTTGTTCGATATTCATCGATTAATTGAAGAAATTTTTTTATTTGTGATAATCTTAATCGTCGATCAAACGAATCATGTGGAAATGTTAAATGAATATTAACTAAAAGTAAACGCTTTCCATTATGTTCAAGATTTAATAAAAGTCCAACACGATTTCCTATATCCTTTAAAAGTAGATCAACTTTGTCCTTCACGATGAAATATTTTTGATCAACAAGAACGGCTAAACCATCATCAAGATTTCCTGTTCGTTGGACATAATAAAAAGAATATTTCGATGAAAGATGAGATTCATACAATTGAACAAATGATGGTTCTGTTAACCAAAATTCTTGTAAACATATCAAATGAGACTGAAGAGTTTGCAGAAGTTTAATAATTTCAAGATGTCGATCTTGCCATAAAGATTCATGTTCACTTTCACGATCTTTTTCCGATGATAAACGTTTATAATATGGGGAGAGTACATTAAATGTACATACAGAAATATCATTTGTAGATGCCATTCTCCTAAAATCAGAGAAATTCTATAAAGATATATCATGAAAGAAAGTATCAGGTTCATTTGAAATTTATTTTCTCTTGAATAATAAAAAAAATGTCATAGATAATTAACTTACTCAAGAAACATTTTTTTGTCTACACTTGATCATTACAATACAAAAACTATTTTAGTTAAATCTTTCTATTGTCCTTTTTTTGAAATATGTATAAGCAACAAAAAAATACGAGAAAGAAAGAGAGAGAGACGAACAAACAATATACGTTCATGAAATGTTAAGTACATTTGCACAAGTATTTCAAATTAATTAATGATATATCATCATCCGAAACATTGCCATGTAATTGAACAACACCATCTTGATTATCGACCGATAACAAATCACCAGATGAACCTTTACTAGGGGTGTACAGCTCACGCTCATGAGCGCTCATATGAGCGTGAGCGGTGCTTGCTCACGCTCACGCTCATATGAGCGGCAGTCGCTCACGCTCACGCTCACATGAGCGCTCATGAGCGTGAGCGGTATGTAATATGTTCCCTGTTCTATGTACACAAAGTATCTAGAGTATTTCAAGTCCTATATTTCAAGGGCACCTCTGGATCCTTCAGTGGTATATTTCAGTGATACCCGTAGGTCCTTGACTCCTACATGTTAGTGATACTCGTAGGTCCTCAAAGGCTATTATTCAGCAATACATTGGGGTCCTTAAGTCTTAAATTTTGAAGATAGTCTTTGGTCCTCAAGCACTATCTTTTGCAGGCATCCTTAGGTCCTGATTTGCTATTACAGAAAGGATCCTTGGGTCAAATTATCTCACTAAGATGACTAGAAAATAGAAATCCATCAGTTGAATCAATTCTAGTGCAAAAGTTATAAAAGCTTGAATTTCTTAAATACTCATTGATCCAAAAAAAGTAAACAACAGGCAGCTTAGACATTTGATCAATGATTACAAGAGTTCAGGCTACGTATTTGTGAAACTGTTTATTTGACTTAGTAGCTTTGTCTTTTATATAGTTTTGTATCAATAGAGAATTCAACTTTTTTTAGTTCTTTGAAAACATATTTCAAAATGTATTAGTAAAGGATGGTTATCTCAGCAAGTACTGAGAGATCTTACACACGGAATACTAACGTCCCGCTGGCCTTGTGCGAAAAATATGTGCAGCTCGGCATAATGATATGATCAAAGTTTAATGTTAATTTTTCTCCGATTTTAATAGACCTACTGTTGCAAATTAGGATCTCCTAGGAAAGTGAGTCATGATCGGTGTGAAATATTTAACAGTCTATTAGACTCCTAAAAAGGGATACTGTGGAATGCTATATTTGAATTATTGTAACGCTCAGGAGTCTGAATTATCTATCTTTATCACATGAAATGTCCAAATTGTAAAGTCAAGTATCATTGCATATTTCTGTCTCAATCAGTCAGAAATATTTCTTTTTTGTCCGAACGGTGCATAGACTGACTGCCTTGTTTCAGTCGTCCAGCAGAACTATCTTGGTTCAAATCTGATATAAATCTAATTTTAATCGCTTACATTTAACTCTTTTCGAAAAACACATTACTTTTCGTCGTTATTTTACTGTATTATCGCTAGATTCCAAGACTACTTAGGTTGTACGAATACCTAAGCCAGAAACACACTGCCGAACGCAGTGAGAGGTTTCGCAAGGACCAGTGACATTATTGCCACGAAACCAATGTAACTATTTCCACAAATCAGTAATAAATATGATCTCGCTGACTTCTAAGTTTAAAGACCCATTCGCACTTGTCTATTAATCGGATCCTAACGAAAAAATGACAAAAAAATCTTCATGGCAGTGAGAGACTGTATCAAACCTTATAACCATGGAAACAGGATAAAATGAGTTTTTTTCTGCGACAAAGGAGGAAGGTTTAACAAAGCATAAAGACTGAAAGAAACTATGCAATAATAGCATATCAGAACCTAAAAATGTTCCCAAAAATACTGCCGCCAAGCACCTCCGAGTAACTCAAAACTATAGGACTTGAAATACTCTAGATACTTTGTGTACATAGAACTGGGTACATATTACGTACCGCTCACGCTCATGAGCGCTCATATGAGCGTGAGCGTGAGCGACTACCGCTCATGTGAGCGTGAGCGTGAGCGACTACCGCTCATGTGAGCGTGAGCGTGAGCGACTACCGCTCATGTGAGCGTGAGCGTGAGCTGTACACCCCTAGTTAGAGCTTCGATGTCGTGCACACTCACTTGAAGATATTCGAGATTGGAAGATAAATATTCTACAATCGATAAATCATGGGAATAAAAATAAGTGGGAGTAGACCATTTGATGAGATTTAAATGCGTAAGTGGAAGTATAGGAGAAGACAATTCTTTGAAATGTTTAAGTTCAACACTTGACTGATCAAATATGATTGTTGTAAGACTTTTCATGGCCGGTAAAATCTTGATAAGATACTCATCCGCGATGATCAATGTTCTAATTTTGGTCAAATCGATATAATTTGAAAACATAGAAACATCGTTCCAAGGACGGGAGTCAAAAGATCGTGGTGGTCAAATCGTCTTCACATTTGTAAAATAGCGTCTTTCTACTGTTTCATATTGAATATTTTCTTTCCCAGGTTGTAATCCAAGCGTTTGGACAGTTTCAAATGTTGGATTAGGCATATTCGAAATCCATTTGGCATATGGAAAAAAGGTAATTCTTTGATGATTCGGTGGTGGTAAACTATAAAGTTCCATGGTATCATCATTGTTTTCAGGAATATCAGCAATAAAACACCATTTCTTTTCTTCAGTCCAAAAAGAATTACAAAACGATTGAATAACATCGGTATGGGAGTATTTTGAATCGCTTCTTTTAACACTGACATTTAAACGAAAATCAATTAAGTTTGGTATATATTTACGAATCAATTTTCCCCATCTTTCACCATCTTGATATTTCCTTCCATCTTCATTCTTCCAAAAACATCCTGTAATCCAAAATACACGTAACTGTGGAATTTCTTGAAGTAGACTATAAAAGTCTTCGAAAGGAGCATAGTCCTCAGTTATACAAACTGCTATCTTTTCAAGATTCGCCGCCCGTCCAAGAACATACGATTCATCGGCAGAACCGTATATTCGGTCTCGCTTCAATGTAACTTCTATCGAATTTATATTTGGCAACGAATACAGCAGAACGCGCAAGATAAACATGGACATCGAATTTCTAAGTACGATTCGTTTAACATTGATTATGTTTGGAGTATTCCCTTCGTAACTTTTTCCGATAAAATACGAGTCATGTTCTCCTATATGATCAATCTTGAGATCGGTAAGTAAAGGCATATTCATGTTCAAAATGTTCTCTAGCCTGTTGACGGCGAATTCTTTCGAACCATAAATGAGAGTTAATGAATGTAGATTAGAGAGAGTTTCAAGATGTTGAATAATATCATTGATGTTTTGATCGAGTACATCGAGTATCGTCAACGATGATAATAGATGATCAAGACCATGTGATTTTAATTGAAGAAAAAACTCCTCGATTGATTTGTCTAAGCGTTGAAGTGAACATTTCAATGAGAATGGATTTTGAATATGAGGAAAAATTGTTTGACATGCAAATATAAATCGAGATCTTCGACAATGGCTCAGATTAATGTCTCGTACATTACTTTGAAGAAGATTATTCAAACGATGACTTAAATTGTAGAAAGCAAACCATTTATCTACTGTTGATAAATGATTGAAGATCTGTAACAGAATTTCATTCGGCAAATGTTCCAGTTTAGACAGAACCATTATAAACACAAATCTAAAAATATTATAAGCGAACTGTTCTGTTTATTGTCAAGAAACTTTTCTCTATTAGAAGAAAAGAATTTATTTTCCTCTTTTATACAAATGAGAAGAGAAACTAATTATTTGGCTTACGATAAAGTATTATGAGATAAGATATATCTCGATTTTGCATCATACACTCTCTTTAAACCGTATATCTTTACAAACAAGATGAAAATTTGAAACTGATACAAGCAATACGTCTTCTTAGTCTTTTTGTAAACTGTAAACTAAATCGTCACTATTACTCACTGCACGAAAAAAAGGAAAGATAATGTTTCTCTCGTTCTGTTTGTCACGTATGATATTGTATGTGAACGAAGAATAGAAAAACAAATGATGGGATGATTTTTCATGACTATCCTATCGACTAAATTTTGTAGATCATCTTTCATTTTTTGAACTCCTTGCCACTTTGAAAACTTTTTTACATCTACAGAACCTTTTCTAGGGGGTTCGGTAGAACACTTATTTCTTTTTAGAATGCACGTCTTGACTCGATAGCAATGAATCCAATGGATGGCTGGTCGTAAGGAGTGAACCAACGCTGATGTCAGTCAAAACGGAGTCCAAATCCACATATTACTATTTTTTAAATATCTAATACAAAGAATGTTCAAGAAATATTCTCAATTATCGCGACCGTTTTAAAAAAAGTTTTCAATTGTTTTCTGGATCCCATTTATTACGGGCTTTCATCTGGTATAAAATACATCATATCTTCAATATAAAACAACAGCGATACGCACCTGAAATAATAGTGTTTGCCATCTTGTATTGTAGATTTTGATATTAATATGTAATCGCTTCGTTTTCTCGTTTTCTTCGTTTATTTTCGGTCACACTTCGTTAAACAAGCAATCTTTTTCCAACCGGTTTCTATAAAAAACAAGCACATGCATATGCGTCGACGATATAAAGTTACATAAGCAGATTGTATGTCACTTTTTCTTCCTATCTACAGCGAGACACATAAATACATGCATTAGTAGATGATACTGCACATTCGTTCGATTATCATTGAGAAAAAAAGGAGAGAAAGAACGTGAGTGTGTTTTTATCATTCATCGAAAATATTTAATATTCATACAAAATGGACAGCTAGAAATCATAACAGACAGTGTGGTTAGTTTTACGAAGTGGGATTCACTGCCAGCATCCTATATTTTTCACAGATATAGTACCGAACTCGGACTTTGAAAAACCTCATACATAGTACATTTAATCAAATATGTTACTTGATATTTTTGCCGTAGAAAGCGGCTATCTTACCATGATTACTGTCTAAAAAAACGCCTTTTAGGCTTAATTGTAAAAGCCGTAATTAAATATAATCTTGTTCATCAGAAAGACAACTCAGCTAGCCGGTACAAGAAGCACAGTTTACTGCAGCATGGCTTCCTATTCTAGGTACGCCTTGTTGTATCTGTAAGGTTCGTCGCATTTTTTAAGCAATAGCCTCCAGCAACAGTTTTGCTACCTTGAACCGATCCTGCATTCAAACTGATCGTTATCGTCAATTATCGTACTCAGAAGCGACATTGACTTTTTGTGCCGATATACATTTACAGTTCTGAAAATTTATTCTTTAATCAAAAAGTACATTTTCTCAAAAATGTTAAAAATGATGTAAATTGATGAATAATATAACCGGTCTCTTTTCATCGATAAGAAAAACGTTAAACTAACTTCAAATATTCTCGTCCAGCTTACGTTAAAAACGGTGGTCGGCAGGTTCGAACGATGATTTCTAAAGGGACATTCCCAAATAAACCAAGATCGTAACATCAATACCAATTCTTTCCGAAACATGCTGGATGTTAATGTATACAAATAAAATGATACCAGAGGAAATAAATAAGAAAATCCTCCCGCTACACTAAATATAAAATTTTCTATTGCTATTCGCTCATCACTCTTATTCGGAATATAAGTTGAAATAATATTATTTATACTATAAATCGTCCATGGAACAGATATAAGAATATAAGCAATAATTTGAGTGAATAACATTCTTAAAGCTTGATGATCTCGTTTCAATTGTATTCGCATACGTCCAGTGGTTATCTGATGTTGAAGAATGACATCTTGACGACGACGTTGTTGTTCTTTTAAATTTCTTCGAATAAGAAAAGTAAATATAATCATTAGGATAACAGTCAAGAAAAAATTCTTAATTAGAGAAAAAACGGCTACAAATATTGGCCAAAAATAATCTACAAAAATATAACAAGAATTCGATTTAGTATCATAAACAATCGGAACATAAACAGATAGAATAGTCCAAATAATAATAATCAAAGCGATTATTCGATATGCAACACGTATATTTGCTAAGTGTTTTAGACGTACATTCGATGATGACAATGCGTATCGATCAAAAGTAGCTGCAATTAATGACCAACGATAGACCAAAGAAGTAATTTGAACAATATACATTCGAAATTTACAAAATCTAACTAGATATGTTATAGGGTTAGCATAGTAATAACCGTATAGAGTAGGAATTGTGTAGATGATGAGATTAATCAACATTGCTACAGATGCAGCAAGGAAATCTAAAGATGCAAAGATTGATAATCGAAATGAAAATGAAAACTTACATGCACAACATGATGTTGTATGAAATTGTTTGCGACAAAAAAGTGTAATACTCAATATACCGCCAGTTGTTCCAAACGTCAGATACACCCATGATAAACTGGAAATAATGTGTCTTTGAATATCAATCAATGAAGACATCTGACATACTTTTCAGAATAGAATATAGAGTGACGAGATTTTTCTTCCTATATGGCAAATCTTTTATGTAGGATTAGCGAGTTAGTAAAGACGAAGAAACTCTGAGAAAAGACAGAAATAAAAAAAAAGATTATTCTGAAGTAAAATCAACGAAAAAAAATACAAATAATATTGTAATCCTACTATCTCATGAATAATGCTCAGTCAAATAGAAGAAATACTCTCAATGACGTCAATCATATTGAAGATAATCTGAATAGTTTTGTCATCACTTTGACATTTAATCTTTCATCTCGAAGAAAGATGATCATGCTGATCATTCGAAATACATTATAGAGGTTCAAAACCGATGTTCTTGTTAAATAATATTCAAAGCTAGAATAACAATCGATCAGGAAGATAGTTTGTTAGTGCAGGTTATTTTTTCCTTCACCTCTGCACTTCTTTTGCAGCCATAGTTGATATACCTTGAGACGAAAATCAGTTCATTCTCCATAAAAAAATACAGATTGATCTTTCTAGTAGATCTGAATAAAAATGTCCCTCCTTTAGAGTTTATTTCAACAAAAATCAGAATCACAAATGTGTGCATTATAAACTCATTAAAATGCTTGAATATGGTCCTTGAACCATTCTTCGAGAGTACGCATTGGTCGACCAAGAACAACAGCTAATTCTGGAGTCGGATGTCCATTATCAGGCTTGGAAAAATGTAATAATAAATAATAGACTGTAGAATGAGATAAACCGAAACCAGTAAATGCCTTGTAAAAGTCTTCGATCGACTGTTGTTCATATGTAATCGGTTTACCAAGAACTTTGGAGATTACAGCAGCGCGTTGCTCATTAGTTAAACATTCACCACCCATTTCATAAATATTACGATCGTGTTTCTCGACAGATTCAGTTAAAATATTAACGGCACAATCGGAAATATCTGTTAAATAAATAAGAAGATAAAAATAAATCATTTTCGATTCTTTCCACATACCTTTAGTATCAGTCCAAGTTACTGTCGATGAAGGTGACGCACATGAGACGATTTTATTTGCACGTTTAATGTGATGAACATCACCCATAAAATGATTGGACATAAACGATCCAGGACGAAGTATAACAATTGAACGTTGTTCAGGATTCTCATCAGCAAGTGCACAGAGTTTCTCCTCAGCCGTTGCATGTGCATAACCAGGAACACCTTTTTTACCTTCAATACCGACAGATGCCGATGAGAGATCGACGACTTGTCGAACACCTTGTTCAAAGGCAATCTTTGCAAATGTTTCTTTAATTCGACTAAACGATACCGGTTTGTCCATGGCGTCAGCAAGAAGGAGGAAAAGACGAGTATGTCCTCCAATTGCTTTTCTATATACATCAATGGTTGAATACGTTCCAATAACAAAATTAAGATGATTTGATTTCAATTCATCTTTAAATAAATTTTTAGCTTTTTCTTCATTTCTTACGTATGCAGTTGTATCAACTCCTTGTTTAATCAGACCACGAACAATACCACTTCCAATATCTCCAGTTGCTCCAGTGACAAACACACGTTCTTTACTTGTAGACATGTAAACGATCAGAATGAAGAAAAACAAACCTTTGGCCCGTCTTTTATATACGCGACGAGAGAATAGAAGAAAAGAACGACAAAGAACGATGCATAGGTCAATTAAGGACGATCACATACATGTCGTACGGTAGAATGTGGTTATGTAAATAATGTGAATTATATAACCACTGAAAATTCTGTCGCTGCAAAAGTCCTTATTCTGTTATGGGTGTATGGTTTTCTATTAAATCCAGCACACCGTCATCATCAATGAATATCCGATGGATTTGTTCGTTTTCTTTCGTAGTTTTGCTTGAATGAAAATAAGTTGAAACATGCAATGAGATAAAAACAGCAATACATGAAATTTTATCTTATCAGAGTTATCGGAAACTGTAACGATTTAGTAAAGCCGTTTTATCAAATTTTCGTGGTATCCTCTGCCTCAAAAAACCTCCTCTTTGGTCTTTACTTCCTCACCTACAACTACGACTCTTTTTTTCTGTATCTCAATTTTGTTTTAATTCCAATAATAAGAAAAACACAATAAATATGACATCAGTCACGCTTTATACACATTCGGTAGGTTATCGTGGTCATTTAATATCATTCAATGAATAAAATCTGATACATAATCTTAGAAAATATCATTTGAATTAACTTCAGCTAAATGAATCAGTACACCGTAAGGTACGATAGCCGCTCTTATAGTAGTGAATATTTCAACTTGATCATTTGGTATAATTGGACATATCCTTCGACGATTAGCACCGACAGTCTCCGCTTGAACTGTAAATGTACCAGGTTTTTGTCGACATTGAAGTACAATCCGAGCATAATATTCTTTCTTTGTTAATTTCGAACGAAATTGTTGTACAGGACAATAAACCTCGAGACTAGAATAAGCAATTGTTGGTGATGTATAAATTTCATATCTATCTTTAATATGTCCCGGTCGTATATGAATACGTGATCCATCGATACATGTATCACCGGGTACTAAAAATTGCCGATGGATAACAATCGATTGAGCAGCTATTGGTGATGTTCCGTGATAGGTCACAATCCAATCATCCCAAATACGATCAATTTGTGCACGAACTTGATCAACATGCAGTCCAAAACGACACCAACCGCGAGGAATCACATATGTTGATCCACCAGTTGAAAGCGTGTCGCTCAACGACGTAGAATAACATTGATTACAGTAACAATGATTATGTTGACGATAAAACAAATTATCTTGCCATTTTAATGATGCTAAATATTCTCCACAAATGATTTGATATTGACAAGAATTCGAAGATCCAGGACGATCAATGACGACAGATTTTGAAAGGTCGCTTTCAAATTGTGACTGTGACCATCTACGAACAATTGAACCAAGCTTCGTTGCTGTTGATCGATCAGTTCGGATAGAAAAATCTGCTTTACAATGAGGACAGGAACTCACATGAGAAACAGGAGTAATCTTATGACATTTTGCACAATGACGCGGCATCACTTGAAATCAGAAAAAAGCTAGTAGTAACGTGCAGACCTTCCAACATTTTTTATCTTTGTTTATGTATTTTGACTGATTTGTTTCATGGTAACCATCTGACTTTGGCCGTATTCTGTCTTTACACATTATTCTTTTCACAGAATAGAACGAAAATAAAAGAATTTGTCGGTAAATAGATTATTTGCTGACTGGAAACTTCATACAGTTATTTAACCATTTTTGAACATGTCAACTACAAGAAATCTATCGTATACTTCTCGAAACACACAAACTAATCGAAGTAATTTTTTGATAAACATGATTGTCTAATATTTATACTTTTTTTGTTCAAGACGAAACAAAACCTTTAAATGGAGGAGCCATTGCGGGTATAACGATTGGATGTATTCTTGCTGCTTGTATTCTTGCATGCATCTGCCACTCTCTTAATCGAAAATACAAATTCTGTTCACGAGATTTTTGGAAAAAGAAAAAGAAAGTGAAGGACACAGCACTAAGTACGTAAAATTACTGTGATTTACATTTCGAAACCATCAACACTTTCTTAGAACCCGTTGTTTTACCTCCATTACCTCCAAAACCACTCGACAATCATCATAAATCTATTCCCGAACGAGTTGCTACACCTTTGAAAAAAATACCAATTGATCAATGTCCGCAAGAGATATGTAAACAATATTCTATTGGTCTTGGACTTAATCGAGCTTACTTTAATTTTTCATACAACAAATGTTTTTGCTCTCGATGTTATCCTAGTACAAACGCAGATTCTTTTACCATAGCTAGTTCGACCTATACAATTCCAAGAGGATGGGTACGATTTGGTCTTCAAGTTGATCAAGCATTTGCAGATCATAAACAAGTATTCAAACGATGGTGTACAACATTTCATGGAATATCAAAAGATAAACTTGAACCAGTTCTTAGCAATCGTTTCATACCATTTCCAGGTGATCATTTTTTGTCCGGTGACATATTCTCAACACATTTATTAGATAAACAGCATGTTTATACATCTCCATCGATTCATTATACTAGTCTTAGACATATATGTCCTACTGATATAGTCAAGATAAATAATGAATGGTATGATGCTCAAATTGTTCTCGAATGTAAACAAAATCCTGAAGGTATTATCAAACAACGAGGATATCGTCTTGGAGTTTGTAAGATCATACCTGACAATGAAATTGAATGGAAAATAAAGCAACGATCGTCGATTATACCTTATGGTCTTCTCATTCACGTTAAGAAACATGTGTGCACGAACAAATGTCGAATTAAACATTCTTAATATGAATAATATTTATGCCTATTTTATTCTAAATATTCTTCAACAGTATTTGATAGCATTAAAGAGTAAAAGGGTATCGGATGAAGATGATCTTTAAAGGAGACGAGATTAGATCTAATTGAATTCTTCTTCGAAAAGAGTAAATAATAGCATTTACGAAAAAAGAATCAATTATGATCAGTCACTCAGCAGAAACAGTTCTCTCTTCGATGAATTCAAATGAGTAAGTTTTCAATAGAAAAGGATCTGTTGTATTCATTGTACATCAATTCTTAGACAAATACAAGAGAAACGTTCTGTGATTAATCTAGCAAGATTTTTCGCTTTGATATTTCTTCCACTCCTTATTGCAACACTTGTTTTATCAATACTATACGGAATCGAACGAAACTTTCTCGTGAAAGAGAAGTTAGATATAATCATTCATTCATCACAGAGAATAATATATGTTTAACTCCATATTGTGTCAGAGCAGGTGAGTAATGACATAGACACATAAAACAGAGTCGAAGGATTATCATTCTAGCGAATTTTATTCTGGAAAATCTTGATGAAAATGTAGATCCATGTGAGAATTTCTACGAATTTTCCTGTGGAACATTCATTAAAAACGCACGAATTCCTGAAAACGGTATACGATCTTTTCTCTCCAACTAATTTCCATTCATTGATTTTCTTTAGCTGGTTACTACGATACATTCGAAATCATGCAAAATGAAATCTACGAACAACTGATAAGTACGACGCAAAACCAAAACTCCCAACAACCGAGTTCTTTCTCTAGATGTGATTTCATCGGGAGAACGTTCTCAGTCCAATGCTATCAACAATACTTATCGTTTGTATCAATCATGTATTAACGAAGACGCAATCGAAAACGATGGAATTAATCCAATACTTTCGTTTATTAATGAACAATTCGGTGGTTGGCCTATTTTACAAGGATCAAATTGGAATGAAATCAGTTTTAATCTATCGCGTTTATTAATTCAATTGAATCAATATAATCAATTCATACTCTATTCTATTCATACACAAATCGATGAGAAAAATTCTTCGACTTATTCGATCACTGTTTGTATCATCTACTTAGATAGATTTGAACTAACAAATTGATTTAGATTGGCCAAGGTAGTCTTGGTTTACTCGATCGGAGTTATTATTTGAACGAAAGTAAAGAGACTGAAGCTTATCGGACATTTCTTCGTGAGGTTTGTTTATTATTAACCAATGATACATCGATGATTGATAATGATGTGGAACAAATCTTTCAATTCGAAAAAACCATTGCTCAAGTATTTCATTACGAAAATTTTGTTCTCAGATTAAAGCTTTTAGTCTTTCTTAAGTATCACTGGACAACAGCGGAACAATATGCCGAATTAAATAATCGAACAAATCTTGGCAATCTTTCTTCACTTCTTAACACGAGTGTATGTCGAGTTTTCTTCTCAAGTGATTCATACCTGATTATCCAAAACCTTTCTAGTTTGATTTTGTTGTTTATCTTCGTGATCTATATCAATTAGGAAATGTTACACTTCGAGATAATGATATCATCCTTGTATATGAATTCGAAGCCATTCGCCAGATTGTCATGGTAGTTAATGAAGCATCCTCTCGAACATTACAAAATTATCTCATCTGGCGTTTTGTCATGGAACAAATCAATTCTATGCCGAAACGATTTCGGTTGATTAAAAACGAATTTAATCGGATATTTCAAGGTACTTCCATGGAAAGACCGCGCTCGATCAAATGTATTACTTATGTCAATCGATATATGGGTTTTGCACTTTCGAAACTTTATTTAGAAAAACATTTTGATGAATCAGCTCGAAATGAAGTATTCATAATGATTTATTTTGAAAGAATTGATTGACTTTGGGATTTTAGTCGATTGAAATGATATCATCGATTCGAAAAGTTTTCACCGAGATGATTAATCAATCAACATGGATGGATCAGACTTCGAAACAAGTTGCCATGGATAAAGTAAGATCATTTTTTGTTCAAAGAAACGATCGAGATGATCTGAGATAGATTGAACTAATGAGTGGAAGAATTGGATATCCTGATGGATTAGATAAAAATCTAACAATGCTGGAACAAATCTATCAAGAAGTAGGATCATGCCGAAAAAATCGGATTTTTTATAAGATGGTCGTTTTAGTATAGTTTCAATGGATCTTTTCTGGAAAATAGTCTGGTGATTTATCGAATAATCGCGCAAAAGAAATTTCGAAAATTACGTGAACCGATCGATCGAAAAGCTTGGACATTTCTTTTTCCCACCGATGTCAATGCATATTATCGACCTTCGCTCAATGATATAAGTGATTGGACGAATTCATTTTACCTTAGAATTTCTTTTTCTATTTAGCTTTCACAGCGGCTATTCTTCAAAGACCATTTTTCAATAAACAGGCACCAAAGTAATATGATTTCATCTTTTACTGTAAATTGATTCGATATTTTTTTCAATAGATATCTTAATTATGGTGGTTAGTGATGAGTCTTTGTTTAGAAAAAAAAATTGATAAATAAAATAGGTATTGGAATGGTTATTGGACATGAAATAACACATGGATTTGATACGATTGGTAGACAGTTTGATAAGGATGGCAATCGAATCCCTTGGTGGACGAATCGAACAATCGAAGCATTTAATCAACAGAAAGAATGTTTTATTGAACAATATAATAATTACACAGTCACTCAAATTAACACACAAGTTTGTTTACTGTTTTTATTTGAATTTGATTTTATTTCGAGTTTTATCTTTTCAAGGTTAATGGAGAACAAACTCAAGGAGAAAATATTGCTGATCATGGAGGTCTTAAACAAGCGTTTCTTGTCAGTTGAAATTTTCGGTTTGAAAGAAAGTGAAATCTTTTTCCTTTCAAGGCATATCAATTATGGTTGGAAAAGAATGGAAATATGGAAAACAAATTACCTGGTCTAACGAAATATTCTCCCGAACAATTGTTTTTTGTTAGTTTTGGACAGCTATGGTGTTCGAAAGTGACAGATCAATATGCAAGAACTGAACTCTTAACAGATGTTCATGCACCAGCACCTTTCAGGTTCATTACATTTGCCAAATCTTCTCTTATCATCTCTTATCGCTTTCTAGAGTCATCGGTCCAACTTCGAATTTAGTTCAATTTGATCGAGTCTTTGGATGCAAGCCAGGGCAAAATAATAGTCGAATTAACAAATGTCATCTTTGGTAATGAGTACCATAACAACAAAGACTTTTATTCTTTTATAAACAAACTTTAGTCGATTAGTTTCTTATTTCGTTTTAATTTGCGACGGCGATTGCGTTTTTCCTTCTTTTTCTGTGTCAGTTGTTTGGCTAATAGTTCTGCTGAATTGAGAAAGGTTAAGTTGATCTTGGAGAATGGTAATGGGATGCTTGGAATAGGTGCAAGAAGATCACCAGAAGATGAACAAAGTTCTTTATTTCGAATAATTTCAGTGATTTGATTCGTGAGATGACGGAGTCCCAATTCAATCAGTTTCTTTCATGACTAAACTTTGATAATTTTCACACCATTGTCAATTTGGAACAAATATCGATGAGTTTGAATATCAGCTAACGTTTGATGTGTAACAGGTGGTATCCATATCAAAATTGGTTCGATATTATATCCTGACGAAGAAAAGCGAATTGGAATTTTTCTAATGTTGTTTCAAAATTCCAGTTCATCATCTTTAATCGAGAACTATCGAGAGAAAAAAATGTCGAGAATTGAAATTCAAATAGATATGAAATAGTTGAATACACACAAAACTAAGTCTGGATAAGCACATGAAATAATAACAACATCGGTCGGATCATTCTGTGTGATACGTTGTAACCAATCAATATTTAATGGACATTCTGGATTGGGAATAGTTCCTAGTGAAATTAAATACAATCTCGTCGATGATTTTTGACAATAAAAGCGACGACAATCGATTTGATTATGCATGTCATCAAGACCACTTTTTTCAATATGAGTTTCATCTGGAAATAAAGAAAAGTACTTACGAATATATCTCCGATGATCTTATGGATTTCTTTTCAATTCGCCAACTCTCATCAATTCATCATTATGTAAAAATCCTGATAGAGTTTGCGTATCATTGTATCACCAAAGAAAACAATATTTTTACTAGAGTATGTAGGCAGAATATCACCATGAGAAAAATTTTTCAAAGTTTTAGTTCGCACTGAACGTAAATCCATGCGGTTGATAAGCAACTAATCTGAATTGACGATGAAAGAATGATGAGCTTAGAGAAAAGAAAACACACAATTAAGAGGTCAAGCATATCGAGAAAGTGAATTCAAATAATGCGATTGGCGCATTTCCGTTATGTTTGGCTTTGAAATCATCTGAATGGATGATACGGCAGGTCAATTCACAACAAGAAAGAAAAAAATTTGACTCATCCTCGCGATATGATCATTCCGTCGGAGCAAGTATCTACCGACATTGACGGTTCATCTCGCTCCTGAAAAAAAAGATCAGTTTTTCGATTAATATTGTCAAATGTGTTCTTTAGTTTGGAGATCAAATTTATTCAACAAATATCAAATAAGTTTATGAGAGACAGCTTTGATGACGTATTTAGATAGTTTGTGTCAATTTTTCCATTGGCGACAATGGTCGTAGAGAATAATTCTTCGTTCTGCTCTATATTTTGACCTGCAAGGTTATTCATCCATGCTTTGTTTTTTTTTGTCTGACGTCGAACGATAAAGCATGTCATCCCATAGATCAGTTCTGACCAGTATGTATATATATATATATACATCGTTAAGTGAGTGCATAAACAACAATTTCTAAATTATTCACATATGGATCAAGCGAAACGAAAATTCACTTCAGATCAAACAACAACAAAGAAATCACGACGTAAGTGATTTGAATACCGATCAAATCTCGAATTTTATTTTTTCTATTTTCATAGCAACAAGCCAATCTATTCACTCTCTTGAAAATCTCTCGGATGAATTTTTCTTTGAAATTTTCGATTATCTGAACAGTTATGAAATCTATCATGCATTTTATAAACTTAATCATCGCTTCCAACAATTACTCAATGCATCATCGTTGCTATTGAAACTGATCCATGATGATTCGAAATATCATTATTACCAACGATATCTCCGTAACAATCGATATAAAATTCTTTCAATAAAATTCCAGTTAGGATTCGAAAGCAATCATCTTTTCTCATCGTTGATTATCGATTCATCGTTCAATCATCTCGAATCAATATTTATTAAAGCAAAGACATCAGATACACTTATTCCAGTTTTAATGAATTTATCATCACTACCTCGTCTTTTCTCTTTAAAAATCAATCTATTTGCAACTCTCGATAGACTCACCAAGATTTACCAGCTCGTCTTCGCCTTACCGAAATTAAAATCTTTTGTATTCCTGTTAACTGAAATAACTCTACCAAACTTTCTTTCAATACCAAACCATCAACAACCGAGTCCTATTGAATATCTTTCTGTTCCTTATGTATCTTCTGCAGCAGAATATTTTTGGATTCTTTCTCATACACCTCAAATTCATTATTTAAAACTGTTCATTGATACCGATATAAATATGGAAAGTCTTTCACCAATCACATTACCAAATTTAACATCTCTTTCAATGTGGATGGAGAAATTTGATGATTTTGTAATCTTTAATCGAAAAATTCATGGAAATCTCAAAGTATTACGTTTTTTTACTGAACGTGAGGATATTAATTTTCTCCATGCTAATCAATGGGAAAATTTGATTTCAAAATTCTTACCACAATTGGAAGAATTTCATTTAAAATATCTTGAAATTCGGAATGATGATGATTATCCATCATTTCTTGGAGAAGTAAATCAATTTTCTTCGTTATTTTGGACTGAACGACAATGGACACTTGATGTTGAATGTACCAATAATGGGAATGAGTATATCATTCAACCATACAAGTATGTTGAAACGATCTAGATTGAATATCAAAGAAATTCTTTTTTCTTTCAAATAGAAAACGATGGTATGACTATTCATCAGAAAAGATTTTCATCCATTCGTCTCAAACGACTCGATTGATTATCAAATGTCTTCATTGCGCTAATGTTTATAAATTAATCAAAAACTGCGTTACACGTCTTTCAACTCTAGCACAAATATATCATGTGGAATTTCTTGAAAAAACAATCTCGACAAATGCATTAATTCAAGATTTGAAATTCTTACCAGATCTTGATACATTAAAAATTCATTCTCTATCCGTCGATCATTCAACAATAAACGGTTTTCAAGACTCCACGACCTCATCAGCAACATCTAATCCTAATAGAATTACCAAAGTCTATCTTGAAAATATGGACAAAATCGAAGAATTAGATTTTCTTTTGGAATTTTGTCCGGATTTGGTCTATCTCAAAATCGGTGCTATGAAACGAACGGATCCACAATTTGATTTACGATATATTGATCAAAAAATCAAAGATGGTGGTTGTAAATGGCTTCGTGCATTATGCTTCCGTATTCCAACAGCTGATGATGAGATGATTGAAAACTTGGAGATGATGATTCAGTTGGAAAAAGTTTTTTGTAATTGTCGAATTAAACGTGTTGTTGATCAAATTTATTTCGAATGGGAATAAAAACTAAATCAAAGAAAATAAACGATCCTTTCTCTAATTTTTGTTATTAATACACGTTCTTGTCCTATTGATGATCTATTCAGTCATGAATATACAATTGTGACTAGAAATTGAGCATAACGATATTTTGTTCGATACTAATAAAGTAAAACCTCTCTTCATTTGAAAGTAAACGCGTTTCTCATATATCTTCTGAATAATTTGAGCTTTGTAGCGTGAACAAATATAGATGGCACCATTAACATAGTCATGACTTTTTCGAAGCCGTTTGCATTTAATTCAATCATTTTCCGCTTTTCACATAATTTTACCATAGAGAATTTATATTAGAAATTTAAAAAGCGCATGTTCTTGACCTTTGAAACGTATTTTTCGTTACATGAATAAACTTTTCTGAAGAAATGAACTCTTCAGCAGGACTCTTTTTTTGTTTTTCAATTTTTGAGGATGAAATAAAGAACCTTAGAGCATCGAACGTTTCCATTCATCACAAAAACTCAATTTACTTCATACATAAGTAGTAGGAAAGAAGAAAAAAAATATTGCTTTTCTCTCGTACAAACACATACTATGTCACTTTCGATATGTCCTTTACTGACAAATCATACTTTTTCGTATTAAATAACACGTAACGGTAGTTGTCGCATAACACACAAGACGGTTTTTTTTTTAGAATTATTAAACGTATTTTTGTTGCTCTTTTTTTATCTTCTTCGTTATTGTATCAAAACAATACAAAGTAATGAACGGCATCAAATCATTCCCACACTCCAATGAATCGCAGTCAGAATTGTTCAGATTTTCTTTTTCGTTTTCCTGACTTGAATATACAGGACACGTCGATCTTATCAAGGTATTTTTAAAAAACAGAACTTACAATCCTAAAAAATGTTTCCGTATTGAGAATGAATTGTTAAGTAGAGTAAGATAAATGTTTCTTTGAAATACAGTTATTTCGATAAGGACATATTCATTCTGGTTCACACAAAATCCACCTATCGATTTTTGTGCCGTCCACAAGCGCGAATTGTGACTTGTGAAAAATGATTATGATTGGGCAAATATTTTCAGATAGAAAGGTAAATATTTAAGACCATTTTCCTAAGAATGAGCACCCTCACACCGGATTGTGAGTTCTTCTTCTTTCAGAACGTCACCTCAAACAACAGACGCCCTGACACGGTCTCTATGAACTCTCTGTGCTATAAGAATTCAAATGGTAGTGGTTAGCCTGGAAATTATCTGTTGATAAGTTTATATACTTCAGATTTCGAAAAACCACACATACAGAAATAGGTGACGAAATTGAAGAATACTGATTAAAATATGGGTGTATTACAAGCAACTGTTTTGTTGTCAGCCGCTGTCGGAAAGGAATTACATTTGCAAGGGTCAGTGCTTCTCGTTGATATATTGTTCGTGTTGTTATTTAGCTTCACTTATCTAAAAAACCTAATTTGTTTAGGTGTACCGATTATTTTTGCAGTTTATTTAGTAATTGGTTGGAAAAATGATTTTGTTTGTAACATCATTGGTATTGTCTATCCTACCTATGAATGGTAATTTAACTTTTATCTCTATATCTATTAGCCATGTGACAATCAACCATTATTGATCTATTGGGTTATTTTTACATTGATCAATACTATTAAATATTTTGTCTTGAGTTTCTCCATGTTATTTATCTTTTATTTGTGATCGTCTTGTCTCTATCGAAGTGAAAAATGAAAAAGAAGATAAAAAAGATATGAATCTAACCGTCAGGATACACGTCGTATCAAATTTCGATGCAAGTTCTGTTACCAATATCTGATAGGCACTAGACATTGAGACGAACAGTATTGTTCGATGCTGATATTTGATAGGATCGAGAAAAAGATCTTCGATTTAATTCACTGCAGTAATTGTCATCATGAAAAATGTTGTTTGTACCAATAAAAAGTACCCACAATGAATGATCGAATAAATCGTAAAATACAAACTATGATTATTTCGCTTGAACAGAAGACTCTTATCCTATGGGGCAGGTTGACTTGAATACTTATTAAGCCAGTAACTTGATTAAAGGAAAAAAAACTCGATCTATCTCATTGAAACATTCGATATGTATGTGTCCAGCAGTTATTTGTTATGATCAAAACACGTCTATCCACGAGAAGTGTAATATTAATTAGATTTCGATGCAATTATCGTTCATTTTTCATATACTTTTATCAAAGAAAATTCGTAACTAAAAAACAAAAAAGCACATATGTCCTTGACTTCAGAAATGTATATTTTTGTCGCAAAAAAACTCTTTTAAAGCATTTCTGAGAGAAGTACATTATTTCATACGGCTCAGTACCACTTTATTTTTGTATTGCGGCCTGTAAAAATGTCACCAGCTCCGTGTAAGACTCTGAGTAGGAGACAAACATTCCTTTTGCTTCCTTTCGATTTTTGACGATGAAATGAATAACTTTGGAGTATCGGGCATTTCTATTCATCATAAAAATCGATCTGTTTCATGCATAAGCGGCAAGAAAGGAGAAAAATTATTACTTTTCTCTTCTGCAAACATATACACACACTATTTCACTTGCGATTTTCTCTTTACCGATGAAGCGTATCTTCCACACGTTAAAGCACAGGTAAGGAAGGGTTCTCACAGACAACATACGATATTTACTCCCCTTTCGAATCATACATTAGTTTGATGTACATTTTTATGATAGGTAAGAATAAGTCTTCTATTGAAAACTTATTTCAGAGTATATTTTATATTGATGATTGAAGTCTTTCTATCGACTAAAATTGGTTAGGAAAAAATCGACATGATATTCAGCGATCTACCGATCGATGTCGTGAGAAATAAGAAACAAAGGAATTAGATTTTTATTTTTATTTTGATAAAGTCAATGAGTCCATATTTGATAATACAGAGAAGCGTTAATGACTATTTTTTCTTTTTTCTTTCAAAGGAAATGTACTCACGTAACAATTGAAAGCGAGATGAAAATGTTTCTCAGTCACGATCTTCATAACATCAGTTTTGGAACGAATTTTGTAGTCCAATAAATCGATGTCTACGTGACCTTTTTTTTCTATCGTTCGTATAGAGAGAATATTACAGAAACAAAGCGACCATTTTAGAGTTTCCTTCCTGATCCGTTCTTAACTTGCTCACATCCTTTTTCTGCTACACTTCAGATTTCATTTAATCGCCCATACAGAAATAGCTGTTAACGTACGACTATACTGATTAATAAATGGTGGAATCGGAAAAAGTAGTCTCGATGTTGTCTGCTGTTGGACAAAAGTTGCACTTGGATCGGTTAGGTGCTACTAGTGGTATGATGTTTTTTTGTTTTTTCATTTATCTTCAAACTCAATTTTGTTTAGGTTTACCGATCCTTGTTGGAATTTACCTAGTAGTTGGTTGGAAAAATGACTTTGTTTGCAACATCATTTGCCTTATCTACCCTATTCTTGCTTCGTAAGTTGCAATGAAGATTTGTTTAAATCATCTTTGATGTATTTCAGTGTGTCTGCTGTTCGATCATCAGAAGTCTCTGATAATCGACCATTATTGATCTTCTGGATTATTTATACGTTAATCAATTTCATCGAATATTTTGGCTCGAGTTTATCCGTGTTATTAATCTTTTATTGGCTTGCAAAGACCATTTTTCTATTCTGGTTGATAAAATCTGGCTCGAAACTCATTATTCGTTTTATGCATATGGATGAAAATCTTCAACAAGAGGATCAAGGTAAGAATTTCTTTACTCCTTCATATATCGATAGAAAATAGATTCAATCCACTGATATCGTTCTTTAAGTTCAGTTTCAGTATCATCTTTGAATCTATATCTGTTACATATACTCATATTTTAGGAGAAAACCAAGTACTAGATCTAAGTTTTAGAGAAGATTTTCTAGGAGGATTTCAAGGATTCGTGGATGAAGAAGCTGAAGAAGAAGAAGAAGAAGAAGAAGAATTGACAGAAGAAGACAAAAAAGCAGAAGCAGAAACAAAAACCGATGAATCAGAAAAGCCATTGGATCTTGAAGCACTTGTTGCTCGAAATGGTGATTCCCCAAGTCTTTCATTATCATGTAAAGATTTAACTGTCGATCATATGAAGATTATGAGTAATATTTTAAAAAACAACGAAGTAAGAATATTTTACTTTCGTCAGAAGAGAGAGATAGAGAAGGAACGGAAAGATAATCTCTCGTTTTCTTCTGGTTATTCGATTTAATATTGTTTCTTTCTGTAGACACTCAGAAAATTGGATCTTATTGCAAATTCTTTGGGAAGCGAAGGATTTAAAGAATTGTTCGATGGTTTACGATCAAACACAGTAAATTCGAACTTTCCAAATGCGGTTACTTGTCAATTAAGTCGGTTTATTATAGACATTAACTGAACTTGATTTAAGCAACACGGGATTTGACAACGAAGCAGCAAAATATCTAGCGGATCTATTGAAAACTAATACTGTAAATATGTCTTTTGATCGATTGATCGAACTTTATATTGATTCTCCCTGCAGACGCTTACTACAATCGGACTATTCAACAATAGCGTAGGTCCCGAAGGAGCGAAATATTTAACTGAAGCTTTACAAGACAATTCAGTAAATATTGTTTTGTTTTCATTTATTTCATTTTAATTTCAATGGTTTTGTTTTGTACAGACATTGAAATCAATTGGCCTTGGATTGAACAAAATCGGAAGTGAAGGGGCCAAATGTTTCGGCGATATTTTAAAATCGAATACAGTCATTGTCGCTCTTTAGTTTCTTTCCTTTCATTGCCATTCTCTACTTTGCATCTAGAGTCTGACAGAATTATCCATCCAGGCAAATGAACTTGGAGATAAAGGAATTGAATATATTACTGATGGGTTGAAATCAAACAAGGTAAAAAGTGCCATTTTGTCATTGAGCTAATCTTTGAATACACTTTATCACATAGACCTTGACTGAACTCAATATTTTTGATAATCAAATTGGACTTGATGGACTTCGACATCTGGTAGATGCACTGAAAACTAATCAAGTAAACATTGTTCTCTCGTTGCATTCGTTCTTGATTTATCTATGTCAATGTAGGCATTGAAAACACTCCGGCTTCGCAGTGACCCAATCGGAGAAAAAGGTGCTCAACTCCTTAGTGATCTTTTACGCAATAAAACAGTGAATATCTATCGTTGTTCATTTTTTCATTTCAATCTATAATCATTTTTCAAAGGCACTGACGACACTCGAATTAAACTTTTGTGAAATATCAGACGAAGAGATCAAACATCTAGCTGAAGGTTTACGAAATAATACGGTGAGTATATTTCTTCTCGTTTTTCTGATTTTCAGGTTGATATGTTGTCTTTCAGAATGTCCTTTCACTCGATCTTTCATGGAATAAATTCCAAGAGAAAGGATTTGCACATCTCTTTAGTGCTTTACAAAATAATACGGTCAGTCGGATTCTTTTTAAATCTTTTTAATATTCTTATCTTGGTTATTTTATTCAGACGCTTACCACCCTCAGTTTTAATTCGAATAAAATTGGTAGTGAAGGAATGGAGCAACTATCTCAGGCTTTGCGAACGAATAAAGTAGACAGCGGTATCTTTTTATTTCTCATATGTTTTATATGAAACGTTTACGTTCAGAGCTTAACTGAACTTCACTTCTGGGAGAATGGACTCAACCAGAGTGGATTGGAAAAATTGGGTGATGCGTTGCAAAACAACACAGTGAACTCTTTTTCTAATTAATCTCTCTCCTAATTTAATATTATTTTTTACTCAGACACTAACTACACTCGATATTCTCTACGATAAAATTGACAGCAAAGCAGCGCAACATTTGGCTAATATTTTACCAGTTAATAAAATACATCATTTCTTTTTTGATCTAATTCATTTCTATTTGAAATGATACATTAAGAGATTAACTTCACTCAATCTGGATAACAACAGACTTCGAAACGAAGGAGCTCAGGCTCTCGCTGATGGATTACAAAATAACACAGTAAAATATTTTTTCTAACAATGTTTTCATTTGTAATTTGATCTTTTCTACAGACATTGCGCACTCTCAATCTCCAATCGAATGACATTGGCGGAAAAGGAGCTGAAGCTTTATTCGCTGCTTTGCGAGATAATACGGTAGATATAATGTTGTCTTTTGACTTATCTTCATGGTTTTCTCTTAGACATTGACCGAACTTCTTCTAAGAGGTAACAAAATTCGAAGTAAAGGAGCCGAACATTTAGCCAATTGGCTTGGAAATAACTCGGTAGAATTTAGTTTCATCTTGCTTCTTTCATTTGAAAACATAACTCTCATTAGACATTAACCATATTGGATATTTCATCGAACGACATCCAATCAAAAGGTATTCAACCGTTAGCTGAAGCATTACAAAATCACTCAGTAAATAAACTTCACTTCTGTTTCATTCTTTTTTCCTATTGCTCATTGTCATAGGCACTCACGACACTTAAATTGAATTGCAACAAAATCAGAAACAAAGGAATTCGATATCTGGCGGATGCACTACGAACTAATACAGTAATTTATATTTCTCTCTTCATCTTTCGCATTTCTGTTCTTTTGTGTTTGCAAAGACGCTGAAGACACTCGAGGTTATGGACAACTACATTCGAGGTAGTGGTGCTGAATATCTTGCAGATGCTTTAGAAAATAACACGGTAAGTTTGTTGGAAATTCGATCTTATATTCATCTTTACTCGATTTATTCAGACACTTACCACGTTGACATTCAGTTGCAATTTGACAACCAACAGAATCGGACAAAAGACGATTGAACGTCTGGAAAACAAACCGGGATTAACGGTGGAAATCTCAACGGCCTTTATGTAATTGAGAAGAGCGACATTCATTGATCACGTAGAAAATTAGTTAGAAACTTTTTTAGAAAAAGTTTTGTTATATTTAATTATTAGTGGTGTGGGTTTTGTAGAAAAATAACTTCTAGAATAAACTTGATATCGATTATTTACAGTTGCACATTTTAAGAGAGAAGAAACATTGTTTCCAAACAGTCTAATCTATCTTCATTCCATTCGAGTAATTGTGGCATCAAGACAATAGCAAAAGAATTGTTGATTTTTATATTGAAAAGTTCAATCATTCTACTGCAACTACCTTTCCGCCAATCATAATCTTTCAAACAACGAAAAGTGTGTGTGTGTGTGTGTGTGTGATGTCATACTCATCATATTAACCCGAAGTAAATTCATTTATAGGTATTCTACAAAGCAATACTACAATGACTTTCTCATTTAATTCGTTTTTTTCTAAAGTCATGAAAGACAATGAAATGGATCGTTTGTAAGGAAAAACAGAGGACCTATTAATTGATGTCAGTAGTAAACATCGGTTTAGGTTATTCTCTCAAATAAACGCAAATAGTGAAAGTGATAAGGGAGTTCAAAAGGAAATCCAATAATTCGATATCATTGAGTGATTTATACGAAAAGTTTCGTGTTAGATATCAACTACACTTCGTTCCTCGGAGAATGGAATCGACAGTGAAACAGCTCAATATTTGACTAATGCTTTGCGAAATAATACAGTAGATCATTTCTCCTAATGTTTGATTTCACTTCGAATTGAAATCATTGATCAAGAGAACAACTTAACAATGTTAATATCAACTAACTTCGAAACAAAGAAGCTGAGTATCTAGCTGACGTTCGACAAAATAACTCAATAGAATTATTTTTTGTCATCGTATCTTCGTCAATTAGTACGTGAGTTTAGTTACCATAACTAGTTTCACATCAGCTATGACGATCATCAGATGGCTTAACCTTAATGATTCGAAAATCACAAAGATATATTGAAACAAATATCGAAAGATAAAGTTCAATTCATTGTATAGTAGTGAGTTTAACTACCATAACTAGTTTCGCGTTTACTAGTTTGGTTCAATCTTGCATGGAATTGGTTAATGCATGGTTCGTCATTTTCATTTATAATATGAGTAGAATTGCTTTGTAGCATTTATCTAAAATGGATTGAATAAGAGTTCATTTGTATATAGTGGATTATGTGGTTAGAATAAAAACATTTTTTACAGGACAATTTATTGATTGGAAGATGACTTTATAGGAGAAACATTGTGAATGAAAGAAGTAAACATAATTAGGGGAAAGAAGAGGAGAAAAACAAAAAGTTGCTTAAGATCATTAAGTAATGGACATAATTGTTAGAAATGATCAATTAATTTGCTTTTGGTTGATTCGTCGAATTTTTTGATAGTATGAATTTGTTGCTTCTCGATTGCCTTTCTATTTGAATAGAATGAAAAAAAAATCGGAAAAATAGATATGAAATAAAATCCAAGCATCGTGTCACTCACTTTGATGTGGTTTATTTTGTAGTAATGATTTTGAAGGTTTTTTTCGTATAAGTTCATGTGTAGCATTTTGACGATTTCTATTGCCTACGATCATTTTAACGTTTTTGGTAACTGATTGATCGAAGATATTTTGAGGAATTTGATGTAGTCCTCGTTTCATTTGTCGAAAACGTTGTTCATATGAAGGGTGAATGAATAATTTCCTTTCAGGTTTGTTGTCTTCCTCACTTTGCCCATTTTTTGTGGTTGTGGTATTTTGTTGACCACCTTTTGTGAAAACATTGGAAATATTACTTGTGATTGTCTTTAATCCCATTTGTATTTGATGAGCAGTTGGTTGACTCATTAGTTTGTGATGCATTGTATGAAATTGTTTTTCATCAATAATAAAAGGTAATAATGAAATTGGCAAGATATGTTCTCGAAAAAATATTCTAGTTTGAGTTTCAATAAATGATGATGGATAACTAAAGAAATTTATTAATATCAATAAATTTAAGTACTCATATGACTTTGTTAGATTCAAAAATTGAACAACAGCAATACTTACCCATTATATAATAACATTAATTTTATATAACGTCGTTCATGATTAAATGCTTCAAATGTAGATGAATATATTAGTGCGTGTTTAAGACTATTTTGTATAATATTAACGGAGACATGTCGAGGATGATCAGATGTAAATGGTACAACATATGGTTCAGCTGCTGGCTTATGATAAACAAATGTTAATAAAGTACCATTATTATGGGTAAGAAGAATATCGAGAAATGGTAGACTTTTACCAATCTTATAATCTAATTTAATATATGGATTCTTTGTATTAGCTTGTTCTAATAAATCTATGAAATCTTTTTCCGTTCTATTCCATGTCATAAAAACATCATCGATATATCTATAAAACGTTCAAATATAGAACTATATCATTTTAAATTCTAATATAAATAACCTGCCATAGAATTCACATGTCATATCTTGTTGATGAACAATATCTTTTTGCCATTTCCACATATATATATTAGCAAGAGTTAATGTAAATGATGAACCCATAGCACCACCAATCACTTGCCGATATACTTTATTACCGTAAGCAAACACATTTTCTTTGATGACGAAAGAAGCTAATTTTCTTATTGTATCCAGAGGAATTCCTTTCACATTTCGTTCTCCATGTGCGTAGAGAAATTCAACCAGAGTATTCAATGCATCATCTTGTGGTAACATTGTATATAAATTACGTATATCAAATGTAGAAAAAAGAGTTGATGATTTAAAAAGACCTTTGCTTATCGTATAATTTAATATTTCATGAAGAAAAGAATAACTATCAATAATATTTGTTTGATGACATTTTTTATTGAATATAGGTCGTATGTTTTTATTTAAAAATTTTGATATATTTGTTGTTGGAGCATGTATTGTACTTTCAATGGGTCGAATTGGTATACCATCCTAAAAATGATCGTGTATATGTACAAGATATGAATATAAGATAATTTCTTTACAATAATTATTAAATAAAATGATAATATTACTTTATGTGTTTTAGGATTAAAATATAAATGAGCTAATTCAGTTTTAGTTCGATCAGGAATCGTTGCTCTTTAGAAATAGATCCTTTTTCACGAAGATGATTAAGTAATTCAATAGCTTTATCTTCAATTCGTTTGAATGGATTGTCTGATCATTTTTCGAATGCTTTTATATCTTGAAAAAATTTGTCCTTTTTTTTCAAATTCATTCGCTGAACCAATATAAAAATGACGTCCTTTATCCGTAACGCGAAGAATAAGATTCTTTTGTTGAATAGTTTTTCGAATGGATGTAGTAATATGTAATTGTTGAAGAGATTGAATGTGATCTTGAAAGGATATTGGTGCAGAATAACAGTGATTAAGATAAATACGAAGATCATGTTC
The DNA here is from genome assembly GCA_022393335.1 of Macrotrachela quadricornifera. Classification (NCBI taxonomy): domain Eukaryota; kingdom Metazoa; phylum Rotifera; class Eurotatoria; order Philodinida; family Philodinidae; genus Macrotrachela; species Macrotrachela quadricornifera. The sequence continues at coordinate 10,542 of JAJEKB010021393.1, read as the reverse complement.
ATATTGTTTGATATATGGTGATGTTAATGAAACAGCATGAGGATAAGATGTTACATGTTTTTTAACTTTTTGACAAATATCTTTATGTTGATTTTGAGGACGACTTGCACTTTGATTTAATCTTGTAAATGATGGACCTATGAAAAGAGATAAAAAGAAAAATCATTATAATATAGAACCTTTTCTTTTAAGAATATCGTTTTACCTAATGAAAGTTGAGTCCATTGCCATGTGCTAAATGGATTTTCATATAAATCAAGATATGGTTCAGGAGATACACCAACAGTAGTTTTAGCTGTTGATGAATGTTGACGATTACTTAACAATTTTCTCCGAAACGATGACATTTTCTGAGAAATATCTTATATTAATTTATTTGTTTGGTAATTTATATATTCTTGAATTTTATTCATTAGAGTAGATACATAATTGACTGTAGTTGTATCATTTGATAAATGCTGTTGTGATTTTTCAAATTGACGAAATTTATTTTCGTATCGTTGCTCATATTGTTGTAATTTAATTTCATACGTATGAAGAAATATATCTAACCAATCTCGTTTTCCTTCTTGTATAATTTTGTCATGTTTATTATTGAATTGTATTACTTTGGGTTCTTTAATTATTGGTACATAAGATATAGGTACAATGAAAGTTTCCATTTAACGAAAATTTAGTGGTAGAAATTTGCATAATATTCCCATTTCGAAAATAAGACGTTCTTCCCATATTTTCATTTCTTCTTGTCGTATACTTATTAATTGTTGTAAAAATCCATTCTATATTCAACAGATGCTATACTATCGAATCTATTTATCTCCTAGACTACTTACTTGAGCAGTTGTAAATTGATATTGTATAGTTATAGATTGAATTAAATCATTCACAGAAAGATGATCTTTAAATTTCATTAATTCATTCTTATTTCTTGTGAATAAATATTGTCGTTGATAATCAATAAATTCTTTTAAACAATAATCAATTTGATCTATGGATAAGATGACCATTGGACATGATTGTTTTTGTGTATTTAATTCGACTTGATATTTAATTAATTCTGTTTCAATTGTTTCAAGATAATTGATCAGATATTGCTGACAATAGTTAAAGTCATTTGATTGTGCCATTTGTTGAAGTTGATCCTTTATAGAAGTAAGCGACAAAAATAAAGAATAAAGATACGTTTTTAATCAAAAAACTTACTGGCCATAGTTGCTTTTCTATACCAAGTTCTAAATAAGTTTTCCATAATTGTTGATGAACTTATAAACACTATTGTTGATTCATTAAATCCATTCGTGTATAAAGAAAATCTTTTTCCTTTTTCATTTCTATTGTATCATTTAATAGTTTGCTTAACATTTGAAAAAGTATGGTCGATGATCTTTTCAATTACATAGGTTGTCTATAATAATACAAAATATTGTATATATGAATCTAAATTTTTATTAAAACAAACCGATAATTCATATGTACAGGGTGGTAAATAATATTATTCAAGGGGAGTAACCCTATAATTTCAAGTTGGAGATATGATGAATTTTATACCAAATGAAAGCTCGTGAAAAACGGGATCTAGTGATACTAAATAGGAAGACTTTCAACGACTTTCGTATATCAAACTCTTAAAAACAACAGAATTTTCTCTAGAAAAAATCTAAAGAAAACTAAGATAACGATAACGAGAAGGACTATGACTCAGACAATACGATGGTTCTTCTTCGTTCTGTTGTCTGTTCCACGTGATACTAGTTATTGGAAAGATTTTCTCGTTCTCGCTTTGTCTAAAAGCTATTGTGGAGGGAGATTTTAGTGGTTGTTGGCGTAACACAACGGGTCATTTTCTCATCGATATAGTTCATAGTAGAATTTATCCTCTTGTTACATCAAGAAAGTATTATTATTTCAAATGGCTGGTGCGACATTTATAAATAGACAATGGATGGCCGACAAAATTCACCGTACAACACGATTTGTCTCAGAGTGATGGGGAAAATTGTGTGACCAATGCTTTGCTGATTATTCAAATGCTGGTCCTAAACTCAAGTTATTACAAGCCGCTCAGGACATTATTCGTGCAGCAAGTGGTCAGCAAAGAAAAAGCGGTTCTGTTGTGACGAAGGAGATTGCAGAAAAGCAAAAAGAATACGTCACTTGACAAACAGTTAATGACTACCGTCACAGGGAGGGATTAAAGCCTTTTCATGTTATTCCAAAACCGTTAAAATCTAAAACTCATATATCAGATCGATTATGGCTTTGTGATTGGTTAAAAGATTGGACCGAAGAAGATTTTCTTAACTTAGCGCCATCAGATGAGTGTTATATTTGTGCTGTTCGCCGACCAAATCATCAAAACGATCAGGTTTGGGCGAAAAGTATTGAAGATATTGAAGACGATCAAAGGTATCGCGAGATAGTTAAAAATCAAGCTTGCATCGGTATTTTTATCATTTTCACTGCAAAAAAGCTGCATTGGGTACTCAAAGATAAAGGTGAATCTTGGACTGGGCAATATTTTCGTGACGTCATTTTGATGCAACACGTATTTCCATTCCTTGACGACGAAGAAAATGTAATCGATCCGGATAATGTGATATTTGTTCATGATAAAGCATCATGTATGCGAGCAAATATGACGCAACATTTGATTCGAGACAGCAACGTCAAGTTTTGTGGAAATGACATTTGGCCTGGTAATTCGCCTTATCTCAATGTGGTAGAACATATTGGGTTAATAATCAAAAATGAAGTTGAAAAGAAAATGTTATTGGAAATAGAACATAATCGATATCAAGAAGACACACTCAGAATGCACATTGAAAATGTTTTGACCGACATGGAGGAAGATACCGAACTGTATGAAAATCTTTTATGTTCGTATCCTTCTCGAATTCGTGCAGTAAAGAATGCCAATTGTCGCCATACTAAATATTGATTGTGCACATTAGTATTAAGAAAATAAACTATTTTTCAACATATGTCGTTCAAAGATGATTCGATAAACTGATTTTATGAAATACCATGTCGACGAGAAGCCATAACTTTAATTGATTCAATACACGAAAGTCATTCAAAGTCTTCCTATTTAGTATCACTAGATCTCGTTTTTCACGAGCTTTCATTTGGTATAAAATTCATCATAACTCCGACTTGAAATTATAGGGTTGGTCGCCTTGAATAATATTATTTACCACCCTGTACATTCTTTCATACGACTCAGTATCACTCTATTTTTGTATTGCAGCCTGTAAAAATGTCACCAGCTCTGTGTAAGACTCTGGGTAGAAGAAAAACATTCTTTTGCTTCCCTTCGATTTTTGACGATGAAATGAATAACTTTGGAGTATCGGGCATTTCTATTCATCACAAAAATCAATCTGTTTCATGCATAAGCGGCAATAAAGGAGAAAATTATTACTTTTCTCTTCTGCAAACATATACACACACTATTTCACTTGCGATTTTCTCTTTACCGATGAAGCGTATCTTCCACACGTTAAAGCACAGGTAAGGAAGGGTTCTCACAGACAACATACGATATTTACTCCCCTTTCGAATCATACATTAGTTTGATGTACATTTTTATGATAGGTAAGAATAAGTCTTCTATTGAAAACTTATTTCAGAGTATATTTTATATTGATGATTGAAGTCTTTCTATCGACTAAAATTGGTTAGGAAAAAATCGACATGATATTCAGCGATCTACCGATCGATGTCGTGAGAAATAAGAAACAAAGGAATTAGATTTTTATTTTTATTTTGATAAAGTCAATGAGTCCATATTTGATAATACAGAGAAGCGTTAATGACTATTTTTTCTTTTTTCTTTCAAAGGAAATGTATTCACGTAACAATTGAAAGCGAGATGAAAATGTTTCTCAGTCACGATCTTCATAACATCAATTTTGGAGCGAATTTTGTGGTCCAATAGATCGATGTCTACGTGACCTTTTTTTTCTATCGTTCGTATAGAGAGAATATTACAGAAACAAAGCGGCCATTTTAGAGTTTCCTTCCTGATCCGTTCTTAACTTGCTCATATCCTTTTTCTGCTACACTTCAGATTTCATTTAATCGCCCATACAGAAATAGCTGTTAACGTACGACTATACTGATTAATAAATGGTTGAATCGGAAAAAGTAGTCTCGATGTTGTCTGCTGTTGAACAGAAGTTACACTTGGTTCGGTCAGCTGCTACCATTGGTATGATGTTTTTTTGTTTTTCATTTATCTTCAAACTCAATTTTGTTTAGGTTTACCGATCCTTGTTGGAATTTACCTAGTAGTTGGTTGGAAAAATGACTTTGTTTGCAACATCATTTGCCTTATCTACCCTATTCTTGCTTCGTAAGTTGCAATGAAGATTTGTTTAAATCATCTTTGATGTATTTCAGTGTGTCTGCTGTTCGATCATCAGAAGTCTCTGATAATCGACCATTATTGATCTTCTGGATTATTTATACGTCGATCAGTTTCATTGAATATTTTGGCTCGAGTTTATCCATGTTATTAATCTTTTATTGGCTTGCAAAGGCCATTTTTCTCCTCTGGTTGATGACCAGTGGTTCTAAACTCATCGTTCGTTTCATGCATATGGATCAAAATATTCAGAAAAATGATCAAGGTAACGATTTCTTCATCCGCACATATGTCGAGAGAACATAGATTCTACTCACTGATGCCCTTCTTTAAAGTCAGTGTCAGCATCCTCTTTGATTTTCATTTCTATTTCAGGAGAACAACAAGAAGTAGATCCAAGTTTGGATTTTAATTTCGGAGAAGGTCTACCAGAAGGATATCAAGAATTCGTGGATGAAGAAGCTGAAGCAGACGAAGAAGATGAGTTGACAGAAGAAGACAAAAAAACACAAGAAGAAACAATTCCCGATGAACCAGAAAAACCGTTGGATGTTGAAGCACTTGTTGCTCAAAATGGTGATTCTCCAACTCTGTCGTTCTCATGTAGTGGATTAACTGCCGATGTTATGGAGATTATGAGTAATATTTTACAAAACAAAAAAGTAAGAATATAGCACTTTTGTTAGAAGAGAGTAAGGGAATGAAAAAAAAAGAATCTCTCTTTGGCATTGGTCTATTCATCTTTATACTTTATCTTTATCTAGACAATCACCAAATTGGATCTTGTAGCAAATAATTTTAGCAGCGAAGAATTCAAAGAATTATTCAATGGTTTACGATCGAACACAGTGAAGTCGAACTTTCTAGAAAGAGTTACTTCTCACTTAGGACTATCGATTGTAGACACTGACTGAACTTGATTTGAGCAACACGGGGTTCAACACAGAAGCAGCAAAATATCTAGCTGATTTATTGAAAACAAATACTGTAAATATATTTCTTTATCAATTGATCGACCGACTTTCTCATTGTTTCTATCTGCAGACGTTGACTACAATCAGACTATTCAACAACAGCTTACAACCCGAAACAGCGAAATATTTAGGTGAAGCTTTACGAAACAACTCGGTGAATATTGTTTTGCTTTCATTTATTTCATTTGAATTTGAATCTTCTTTTTGTATAGACATTGAAGATCATCGACATAGGATTCAATAAAATCGGAAGTGAAGGAGCCAAATATGTTGGTGATGGTTTAAAGTCTAATACAGTCAATATCTGTTTTTAACCTCATTATCCTATTGACATTTTTCATTTTTTATATAGAGTCTGACAGAATTATCCATTCAGGCAAATGAACTTGGAGAAAAAGGAGCTGAATATATTACTGATGCTTTGAAGTCAAACAAGGTATAAACACTCTCATTTTGTCATGAAGTCAAGTTTTGAATACACTTTCTCTTTATCACATAGACATTGGTTGAACTCAATATTTTTAATAATCAAATTGGACCCGATGGACTTCAACAACTGTTGGATGTGCTCAAAACGAATCAAGTAAACATTATTCTTTCTTTGTATTCGTTTTTGTTTCACCTATGTGTATATAGACATTGAAAACACTCAGTCTTCGTGATGACCCACTCGGCGATAAAGGTGCTCAACTTCTAGGCTCTTTTCTCAAAAATAAAACAGTAAGTATCGATCCTTGTTCTTTTTATCATTTCAACTTGTATTATTTTCTCAAAGGCATTGACAACACTTGAATTAAGCTCATGTGAAGTTTCAGACGAAGGAATGAAATATCTTGCCGATGGTTTACGAAATAATACGGTGTGTATTTCTTATCATCTTTCTGATTTTCAAGATGATATGGTGTCTTTCAGAACCTTGTTTCACTCGATCTTAGTTCCAATCCATTTCAAGAGAAAGGATTTGCACATCTTTTTAGTGCTTTACAAGATAATGCGGTCAGTCGAATTGTTTTCCTTCCTCGTTCTCTAATGCTTATCTATATTATTTCGTTCAGGCACTCACAACACTAAATTTTAATTCGAATAAAATCGGCAGTGAAGGAATGGAACAACTCGGTCAGACTTTGCGAACCAATACGGTAGACAGTATTCTTTGTCTGATTTTTATATACTAATATACCTTTTTAGACATTAACGACACTTCGTTTCTGGCAGAATGGACTTAGCCAGAGCGGAATGGATAAATTGGATGATGCTTTGCAAAATAACACAGTAAACTTTACTTTCTAATCGATCTCTCTCTTGCCCAGTTCATTATCATCTCTCATTCAGACACTAACTACACTCGATATTTTGAACGATGGAATTGACAGCGAAGCAGCTCAACATTTGGCTAATGCTTTTCGAAATAATACAGTATATCATTTCTTCTAATATATTCTTTCGTTTCTAATTAAATTCATTGAGCAAGGGATTAACTTCACTCAATCTTAATGGCAACCTACTTCGAAACGAAGGAGTTCAGACTCTCGCTGATGGCTTACGAAACAATACAGTAAAATATTTCTTTTTCTTCTTATTTTCTTGACATTTTAGTTCATCTTTTCTATAGACATTGCGTAGTCTCAATCTCGGATCAAATAGCATCGGTGGAAAAGGAGCTGAAGCATTATTTGCTGCTTTACAAGATAATACGGTAGATAGTGCTGTGCTCCCACCTATCTTCATCGTTGTTTCTTAGACAATGACGGAATTGTCACTAAGATTTAACAAAATTCGTGGTAAAGGAGCAGAACATTTGGCTGATTTGCTACGAAATAACTTGGTAGAATTTCATATCATCTTATTTCTTGCATATGTAATCATAACTCTCACCAGACGTTAACCAAAGTGGATATTTCATCAAACGACATTCAATCAAAAGGCATTGACACTTTAGCTGATGCACTACAAAACAATACGGTAGACAAATTTCAATTTTGTTTCGTTTTGTTTCCTATTGTTCATTGTCATAGACACTTACCACACTTATGCTCAATCAGAACAGACTGCGAAACAAAGGAATTCGATATCTGGCTGATGCGCTACGAAATAATACAGTAACTGATGTTTTTCTCTCTTCATTTGTCGTATTTCTATTCTTTTGTATTTGCAAAGACGTTGAAGACACTTGAGGTTTCAGACAACGGCATTCGAGATAGTGGTACTGAATATCTTGTAGATGCTTTAGAAAATAATACGGTAAACTTATTTAAACATTCGCGCTCATATTGATATTTATTCTATGAATTTAGACACTCACCACGTTAGTATACAATCGAAACAACATAAGCAAGCGAATCGGTGAAAAGACGATCGAACGGCTGACAAAAAAAACGGGATTAAAGGTGGAAACTAAAACGGGCTATTAGCAACTGGCAAGAGTGACATTTATTAATCACGTAGAAATTTAGTTAGAAACTTTTTTAGAAAAAGTTTTTATTTTATTTAATCAATAGTGGTGTGGGTTCATAGAAAAATAGCTTCTAGAATAAACTTGATTTCGATTACTTAAACTTGGACATTTTAAAAGACATCAAACATTGTTTCCAAGCAGTCTAATCTATCCTCATTCTATTCGAATACTTTTGACATCAAGACAATATCAAAAGAACTGTTGAATCCTTCTACAGCAAAATCATCAAAATATATTTTACACAAGAACACTTCAATAACTTTCTCATTTGATTTTTTTTGGAAAGTCATGGAGGATAGCAGGTAACCTGTAAATCGATTAAGTATTAAACATCAATCTGGGTTGCTTTCTCGGATAAAATGACAATGGAGTTCAAGAGGAAAACCAATAATTCGATATTATTGGATGAGAATTTTGATATAAACGAAACTTTTCGTTCAGACATGAACTATTCTTCGTTTCTAAAATAATGGAATTAAAGAGAGATAATTCACCGATGCTTTTCAAAATGATACAGTGAACTACTTTTCTCTCTAATTACACGTCTGTAATTTCGTTTTTTGTCCAAAAGACATTGGTGGCACTTGAAGTTCCAAACTACAGAATTCAAGATGAGATGTTCAATATCTTGCAGATGCATTAGAAAATGATACAATAAATCCGTTTCAAGCTTCATCTGTCCCTAAGCATCTTTGTTTTCTTGATCTAGAAGTAAATCAGATTGAAATACAATAGCAACTATTTAAACAACAAAATCGGACGAAATACAGTTGGACGTATAAAGAAAAATCGAGGATCAACAATGGCAAAGTAATTCTCCTATTTATATTTGACATATAGAAGTTTAGTTAAAAATTGCTCAAGAAGTAGCATTGTACAGTCATCTGAAAATGTAGATGAATTATTTCTCTTATTGTTACATAGTTAACTGGTATAGGGTTTTACCTGAACAAATATAGACTTATGTAATAATCTGCCCTTTTCTGAAGCAATATGCACTGTCATAAAACACTTACAAACGTACAGTGACTGGATATCATACACTGTGTGCAAGATTTTTGTATCCTAAATGTCGTCGTTTAGAACAAATCATCTACAAATAAAAGACGTACATGCATGTGTTTGTATCAAAAGTTCTCATCAAAAGTTGCAGACGAATATAGATGAGTAAAAAAACGTTTTTTTCACTTCAGTGAATATCAGCAAAGGCATTTTATTATTGAAAAACCGAATCAAAGAATCATGCGTATCTTTGCAGTTCTTGAACGGACAGCGATGAGATTGATGTGGGCTATAATATATGTTTGTGTATCATATCTAATATGAATAGAATTCGCAGTAGAAAAACGTCACGATGATCTTGAATCAGCTTCACTCGTGGGTCAGTAGGATCGCAAGCGTTGTTGGCTATATGAATCGCTTTCTGTATATGATTATATGCGTCTTGATGTCGTTGAAGATGCTCCAAAGCATGTGATATGTGATGATGAGTGTAAACTAAATCTGGATGATAACAGTCAAGATATTTTGTTTCGAGTTCCAGCGTCTTTTGGTAAAATGTAAGTGCTTTCGAATGATTGTTGGTAAAACTATAGTTTGCACCAATATTATTGTAAGTAGTTGCCAATTGTGCATAATTGGGAATTTGAGATTGTTCATAAATGTCTAGGGCCTTCTTAAAATAGGAAAGTGCAGTTGAATATTCTTCTTTTTCTAAATAAATTACGCCAAGACTATTATAAGTAGAAGCTAATTTCGAGTGCCCTATTGTAAAATGATAATGCTTCTGAATACTGTTTCGTCTGTTGATACACTGCCCTAGATTACCGTAAGTGATCGCTGAATCTGGATGATCAGGAAGAAGACTGTTTTGGTCGAGTTTTTAGGCTTTTTGGTAACAAGAAAGTGCAACGTCAAAGTCGACCATTTCTTGATACGCCTAACCCATGCTATTATAAGTAGTTGATAAATTTGGAATATTATGAAATGTAGGTGTTTCCTGATTTTCAACTGCCTTTCTATAGAAAGAAACTGCTATCATTGGACCTTCGGTGCTAGATGGTACTCACCTTTTGATAGATTAAATGCAGCAATGGATCAGCACGTTCTGAATGATTCCACAGAAGAAATTTGTTTTCCATTGCGTCCGTCTACATATAATAGGACAACGCAGTTTCAGAATTACCATTGTTGTCGTTGATTACCCCAAGTTGGTTATAAAGCGCAGCAAGAGTGACCGATTCGTCCGGTCATATGAACTTGAGTAAGTCACTGTATAATTTTTTCGGCTTGTCGAACTTCATCCAAGATAAGCATTAAGTTTCCTAATTGATTTCATGGAATTCCTTGTTGAATTTCTTTCCGAAAACAGTTTGTCACATATTTCAATTGTTCATCGTTATCATTTGTTAATGTTACCTTTACATGCCATAGTCGATCGGTAATATGTATTATCTCATCAATTCGAAAAACCGCATTCATTGAGAAAAGTACTTCGCCTTCTTGATCAGAATGACTCAGATTATTTAATGGAGCGAACGGTCAAGATGAAGTTGCAGAATCAATTGTGATTCCGAAGATTATTCCAACCATATTGACTGGGCCTATATTGTCATCTGCAAAAGTGTACGTAACGGATGATTCGCTACTTGTCGATAGAAAATTATTGAAAGATAATAGACCGTTAATTCGATTTTTCATTTTCTCGAATTCAATATTTAATAGACCCTGTCTGTCCACGATAAACA
>JAJEKB010021389.1:1530475-1570612 GCA_022393335.1 Macrotrachela quadricornifera | reverse complement strand
AGAGAACTTCAATAATGTCGTGAGAAACTGAATAAATAGTTTTTTTTCAGAAAAAATTCAAAATTTAGCTATATCCGGCAGTTATGGCTATCAGCGATCGTAAATCATGCCACAGTTACTTCAAACAACACCATGGTGTATGTGTAAACGAAGAGAATTCAGTGACTTTTACTTTTCGCTTACTAAGACAGAAAGAAACAGAAAATGAAATGCTATGTGGCGTACAAGCACTCATTTTGCCATAGTAAAAAAACTTTCTTTCAAAATAAACAAGTTCAGACGCTTTCGTTTTGATCGCTTCACTTTTCTTTTCAGTCAAGAAAAATGTTTCTATTCTTCGGATGTATAGCTTTCATGAAAAACGTCCACTTTTCGTTGCGTATACGACTGAATAATTTCTGCCGAGCATTAAGCAGTTTGGCAGCGTTACAATACCAAGTAGGATAAGAAATCTTTCTTCAGGTCTTTTGACATATAATCTTTCAGTAAACATTATAATCTACAACTTGCCAGTTTAGACCTTGTGCAAAACATACACCCCAATGAAATATGAAAAATTCCAAACGATTGAATCTCTTTAAGTTTTCTATTCAGAGTTATATGCATTTTACTAATATTTTAGTCCAATTGATGCCATAGTACTCATTAATAAATCGAATGACGATATTTCTACTTGCGATCTTGTTTACAGACACATCTATTTATGGCACAGAATACCTTGAAAATTTCAGTTGAAAAGACCGATTTTCTCCCGATTTAGTGAAGTCTCCAAAAACAGAAAGTTTTAGTATCTTTTGCGATGTATTAGTCGTTTATAGGGCTTAACTATCTCGCGACGGGAACCTTATTCTCAAGTGAAACTTTCAAGGCATTCTATTCATAAATTGATCAGTTTATGAATAAAGTCGCAGGTCCAAATATCGTCAATCGGTTCATTAGTGTATACCATGACATAGTTTAAAGTCTAATAATGTGTCTATAATTCTGCATAGAAAAGCTAAAGGGATTTAATATTTGATGGTTTTTCATATCTCATTGGAGCCTATGTTTTGCACAGTCCAAAGTCAAAAGATATTGGACAGTTAGAAACGGTTTCTCTTTTTGTAAAAGTTCTGGTGACAATGAAACTAAGAAACACAGTGTTAACAATACTGTCAAGAGACTTCCAGCAAAAACTTAAAAAATTTTAAATGTCAACCATTACCTCCCTTTCATTTTCTGATCATTATTTTCAAATTTTTTTGAGCCTCCTCTAAATTGATGGTGTTCCGCCGCCTATGAGATTTATTAAATTGTCTACCTATCTGTGATAGTCCGTCATGTATGTTCGAAAAAAAGTATACTTTGCATTTTACCAACCTATAAGTAGAAGAGTGTAGAACCAAGTTGCATATTTTTGATATTTCATAACGATTGTTGGATCTTTTCATTCACCATTATCATCTTCGTAATCATTTTCATCCAGTAGGAAAAGATTGTAGTAACGTTCTTGTTCATACAACCAATAAAACATCGTTGAGCTTTATCTTTTGAGATCCGTCCGAATTTTGCTGTTTCTAAAATGAATGATTTCTATGAGGCTAAATTCAGCTATTATAGAAATTTCTATCGATTCATTGGTCTACATCTCCTGACGACATGTAGATAAGTATTCTCAAGTGCTCACACCTTTGGTTTGATAACAGTGTTGTATTTATATTGAACAATTATCTGATTTTTATATAAAGAAAAAGCTTGTTAAGAAATAAACCTATTTTCATAATGAGACATTTATCATAAAATCACCCATCTTAACCGAGCATTTCAGATTCGAGGAAAAAATAATTTCTTTAATAAAATTCCTCAGTTCTTAAATAGAATATTGATTTAGAAAAAGTTCTAATATATTTTTATAACAAATGTATGATACGTCTTTGTGCGTTTATTATCGTTGTTAATATCAAGTGTTAGCTTCACCTTTCAGAGTTATCAAATACAGCTTGCAGAGAACAAGAGCAAATAAATTCATAAAAACATTAAACTGAACACGTTTGTCTTCTTATCTCGTCACAAAAAACAAAAATGATGAATTTCGAATCGTTACCCAATGAGATTCTATTCGATCTCTTGGAATTTTTCAATGGCGTTCATCTATTTCGTGCATTCTATAATCTTAATACACGTTTTAATACATTACTTATTGTTCATTTTCAATGTTACCATTTCAATTTTCAAAATATATCAAAAAGCGAGTTTGATCTAATTTGTGAAAACAAATTCTTATCAATCATTGATCGTGTTATTTCACTTTCTCTCTCAGATGATGATGAAACTCCAAATCAACTCGATCAATTTCGTTCTTATGGTTTCACTTTTACACAATTGACTAATTTACGATCACTCTCACTCATTCGAATTCGTCCACAAAAGAAAATTGAAGAACTATTGACAGAATGTTTGTGTCTTCAAAATCTTACTCATTTGCGTATAACAGAATGTTACTGGGGAAATGAGAATGATTTTATTGGATTAATTAACAGGGTATGGTCTCTATCCAAATTGACAAATTGCGTCCTAAGTGGATGTACTCTAAATGGTGATCTCACTAGTTTTTCAACAATTTCATCAACAATTGAATATCTTGTCATCAAAGGTTTTATATTTTCGTCTGATTCTTTGATGTGTTTGTTCAAACATACACCTTGTCTTCAGAATCTTAACATAAGAGCTCGATTGAATACCACTATTGCGTCCTTTCCGACGATAATTCCCCCGATTATATCATTGAATATTACTATGTATACTTCGGAACCAATTGGATTTGTTCGTTTTTTGAAAAACATGCCTCATTTACGTTATTTAATTGTGAGAATTAACGATTTCTTTTTGAATGGACATGAATGGAAACAAGTTATTGTTGAGTATTTACCGAATATTCGAGTACTTCGATTTCTAATGGAATTTAAATTACGATCGATGTCCGATGCAGATATTGATAAACTAATGGAAACATTTTCAACAACGTTCTGGCTTCGTCAACACCGTTGGTTTGTTCGATGTGAATGGGTTCGACGAACTTCAGATTATAAAATTCATGTTTACACGCTACCGTATAAATTCGATGGACGTTATCTTTTAAATCAGAAAACACGTATTAGATCGACTTGTCTTGATGAATGGAACTATTGGTCATATACTTTTGTACACGATATTTTCTTTTCTGAAGACATTGAAGATGGACCACTGTTCCCCATACGATTCTTCAACGTTCAATTTATAGGTTTGCTTCTTCCAATGCAAAAACGTGTCTGGTCTATTGTTCCTACATTAGATCATTTGAAATCACTAGAAATACATATGATGGGAGATCCAATTGAATCTGAATTGCAAACATTGCTCGATCGAGCACCTCATCTTTATTCTATACTAGTTTATAATGTTAAAAATTTCTTACGTATGACATTGACAAATAGATCAGTTCGTCGACTTGAATTGGGAAGTTTTGGCGATTTTCCACAACCTTTCCTGAAACCAGAAGAATGTTCATTATTAGTAAACTCATCACTTGGATGTCAATGTGAAGTTCTTTCAGTTAGTGTTACAAATAGAACAAGTATTCTAGAGCTTATCAATGCTATGCCACATCTTCGTGCATTGATTTGCTCCGTATCCGAAGATTTCTTTAAAAATAGATGGTCGCGAACATCAATAATAGTAGATGACGAGCTTCTTGAGTGGTTTCAGACTCGATTACCATCTACATGTACTGTTACTAGAGATCCATATATGAACTACTGTTTTCGACTTTGGTTTAGTCGGTAGTGTGATTGATGAAGATCAAACAAAGCACATAAACTTTTACCGATCTATACTCACACCTTCAAGTTGACTTCAACACAGAAAAATAATAAATAATATGTTAACGAGCACCGTTATTTTGCTCCTTTTCGTGTTTGTATTCACACGCATGATTTAATACTTTTTTACCTTCTGAAGAAGTCAAAAAAAGCGAGTTTTATCTTTTCAATATTTATCAGTCGAATGATTAAAAGTTAGCTTGAATCCATTTGAAATTCAACCAAAGACATTATTGAAAACTGGAAAATACAGATGATCATTAAGTGGTACTAGCGAGTTCTCCTGTAAACTATACGACTATTTTTATTTGAAATTTTTATAGTTCTTTCGTAATCCTAACAAAAGAAACACACAAAATATTATATTTATACGTAAATTTTTGTCCTTTATGAAAAACTATATGCCATCAAACGATGCATTTGTTAAGCATATGACAATTGAATAGTTTGACCCGACTTTTTTCCTCCCGCTGTGGTGTGGCCCATCATCTCTTGATGAAGTAGATTAGGATCCACGCCCGATTCACGATGAATACAGACATAAAGAATACTGCCTGCATGTAAGTTTACTGGTTTGATTTCGAAATTATAACGATGCAGAATGGCTAAAAGTGTTGTAATTGTTTTCAAGTCAGCTAGGATACTTTGGCAGCTCAATTGGCAGATGCTAATTGTATTTGATTGAGCCATGTGCGTAGACTAATGTTACGAGAAAAGAAATGTTTGATGCAGCAGAAACAGCGTATTTGCTAAGTATTTATCAAAGTGAAATGATAAGAACATGTGTAATCACATAAATATATCAAATAAAGAAAAGATATTTTCCTGTATTAAGATTGGATGTAAGAACAAAATGTCAGTGACAAAAAACATCGAAAAATAAATGTCGAAATTATTAAAATCAAAAAAAAATCTATCATAAAAAATGTCAAAAATTTCCAAATATCATCATTGTTATCGTCAATAGAGGTCACCGCTATCAACCGTCCATCTTGAAAGCGAATGCAAGAGACATTCACTGTTCTTTTTTGAAAATAAAACATGTCTTTGAAGATTTTTCGCTTCATAAATCTCGATAATTTTATGAAAATTTAATATTGAATTAGTTCTTTTCATTTTGTTACAGATGACATACATGCGATACAAACTGGATAAAAACCGCCGGTTAACTGCGTTTTTACCGGTCCGGTTATCGGCTCTCAAAACCGCAGTAAACCACAGTTAATCGCGGTATACTGCCGGTTTTTTCGGTAAGCCGATGCTAGTACGTGCAACTAGCCAATACCGTTTGCTCTATTTTTTGAATGTTTGTATAGCGAAACTTAACAGATATTTTTGAGATTCATACGATTTTATTTCACGCAAAATAAAAACACAAGAAAATGTAAAAATACAAAAAAGTAAATAAAAAAAATAGTGAGAAATAAATTCAGAAAAATATTAGTATAAGTGAACCGGTATTTGTGACATGGGAGAAATTCAGAGACAGGACAAGTACAATACGTTTTACTAGCTTTTTTTACTTTGTACTTTACTTAAGTACTTTGTACTTAGCATCAGTGAACAGTACAAATGTACTTTAGTTCAGTATTTTTAAGTACCCACCGTAAATACTTTTATTCTTGAGCAAAATTCGATGTTAACGTAATCTTAAATAACATTTAGGTTCAAGACATACTCTATGTTGCACTTCAGCGACATCTTTTTATAAATCAATCAATATATTGCAATTATAACTGGATGCGAGAGAATTCTTTGGGTAATAATAAAAGGCCGAAATAATAACCGAAAACCGAAGTGACCGAAAAACGCTGATTGGTTGACTGAAAAATCTGATTGATTATCATTCACAAATGACCTATCAGCGTTTTTCGGTCACTTCGGTTTTCGGTTATTATTTCGGCCTTTTATTATTATCCGAATTCTTTTAATTATATAAATCATCATTAAGAATATTCTTTTCGTTTGACAAACTTATTATGTATAGCAATGTATCATCAAAAGGCAGAAAGCGTCTAATGAGCAATCGTTTAGAAATGAGATGTTTCTAAGAATAAATCAGACTTTACTATGAATAAATAATACACCAATTTTTACAACAACTGCTCTCTCTTTTATCATATATTGTTAATCTAGTTCTTTTTTTATACTTATTTTTATTTTTATTTTTTATAAGAAAAAGTTGTTACACTAGTCGAATGATGACTTTTTCTTTTACAATAAAAATGTTTACTGTTCGTTTGAAATTGCTTATTATATGTACAATGAGTAGTCAAAAAAAAATATCTGCACACTTGCTGTAAGTCATATTCATATAAAATAAATTTTTATAAATGCAACAAGAAAGCAAACATCAATAAGGTTTGAGACAGATATATAATTGAATAACAATGCAAAAGCTAGACGAACTGAAAATAAACATAAAGAAATTTTCGAAATAATCAAAAGAAATCTTACACAAATAAATGTATCAGTAATGCAAGCATAAAAATAAATATTTTGAAGAAACTGTTAAAAAGTACATTTTGTACTTATAGTACAGTACTTAAGTAGATTAGTATTCAGTACCAGTGGACAAGTACATTTTTTAAGTACAAGTACATATACTTGTACTGTAAAACTTTTACTTGTACTTGAGCTTTTAAGTAAAAAGTACGAAAGATACCAAATATTTTACTAAGTATCCTGTGTCTGATGTGGTCTGATTTTGTCGTATACAATGGTTGTAGTGGTCACTGATTTCGTTCCATTACATTTCGTCACCTATAAAGTAACAGGATAAAAAAGAGTATGGGACGAAATGAACGGGAAGGAAATGATAGGGTGCCGATGGTTTTATGTCATCGTTTAGGGCACGGCATTGTACGATCGCAAAACTGTGCATACAATATGCGTCATTTGCGAGTCGATTACCGCCGTATTTTCGTCGTTCATAGCCAATCACGCAGTCATGAACGACGGTATGTGATAATTTACACTCCGTGATCATTGACGTGGGTTGTTTTTCAATTTCGTTTCGATCACTGATATATCAAACTTTGAAGCGTATCAAGAAGGTTTTCTGAAATATTGCTCAAGTTGAAAGACTTCAAAACTGAAATCGAAAAAAAGTTTAAGTTCCCAACACGATATATTATAAACTTGTCACACTAGATCTACTTTTCGCACTAAATTTTGGTTTTCGAAAATTTTGATTTCACAGGTAGTCCAAATCGAGTTCTCAGCAGAAGGCACTTAAGAATAGAGATTATTTTCTGACGAAAGAGAACTACCAACGTCAGAGGTAAAGTTTGTTATTTCCTAGACTGTAGTGAGGATCCAATAAAGAAAAATAGTTTGTTTGTGACTTTGTGTCAGAGTCAAAGGTACATGGTCAAAAAAACACGGCCTCAGAAAAAGTCAATGGTTAAAATGTGATCAAAGACTTTCGGGGCCGGGGAATCGAATAGTACCATTAGTTTTGGAAAATTTCCAAATAATCTTTTTAGGTGAAGAAAGGTCTTTTCTAAGAAAATATTGGTTTGTTATCTCGGCTCAATAGAGGACCATATAAAAATACTAAAATGAGTTTGTGGTCTTGTCGGCGGGTTGAAAGTCAAGAGAACAATTAATTAAAAGTAGGAGAACAGTGGTTTTCGATATCGGGCTTCTAACAAATCAGATTATTTCATGCTGAAATTGCAGGCAACTAGAGATTTCCTATATTGGGCTTTCCACCAATTTGACTTTTCAGGTCGTACTTTCAGCGAATCAGAAGTTTTCGATATAGAAGTTTCAACTAATCAGATTGTTTCAGGCCAGAAGTTCAACCAGTGAGAGCCTTTTAATATTGAGTTTTCTACCAGTCAGGTTTTTTAAAATCGTATTCTCAATCAATCAGTTTTTTGGTATGAGCTCTCGACAATATGGGATTTGGGAAGCAATGGTGGCGAATGCTCTTGTCCAAAAGGAAATTTTCGGGTTTCCCCAGCAAAAATAATCAGAAAATAAGCTGACACTACGTTTTATGATTATGATCATCCGTAATTTCCTTCACGAAAGTGCCCCTGATCTCCTCGAATCGTCTCACACCATAAAGTTCTCGATTCATTACTGGTAGTGATGGATTTATGGGGTGGACGCTGGAAGCGATTGCCCATATTCCAAAAGTTTTTTGGATTTCTCACAGGAAAAAACAGCCAATAATGAGTCGATACTATTTCTAATAGACTTCAACGCAGAGATGTGCGGATCAGGACGGGTGTGATTCGGGTTAAAAGGATTCGGTCCTCGGGCGGGCGAGTATAAATTCTCACGGGTTCGGACGGGTAAAGAATTTTTTCGGGGCACAATAGAGGACCGTTGGACATAATTGACAGATATCATTATTTTACGCATGTGATTTCAAATACATCGATTAATTGATCGTTCTAGACCCATCACAATGAAGCTGGTTCATTCTTTGTCGTTTTCATTATTAAGGGGGAAAGTGCTGACGCCCAGCACCCTAGCACATCAGCACCTGCTCGGTATCTTCGGCACTCAATCAGCACCAGCAGCGCATTCCACTATGAGCACCTTCAACGCCTTCAACTGCTTTTCTCAGCACCTTGTGGTAAAATATGACGATTTGGTTCTGTTCTTTAAATTTTACGACAAGGTGCTGGGTGCCACCACTTTTCCCCTTGGCCCCCATTTGTTTTTTCTTCGTAAAGTTAATAAAATGCACATACTTCATGATGAGAATGATAATCCTCCTGTTTTTTGGAAAGAGTAGACAAGTTTATTGCCCACTTTATCCATATTGGCAAAAAAAGGTATTTCGTATTCTTGCTTCTTCATGTGCAGTTGGACGTGAATTCAGTTCAGCTGATGTTATGATATGTCAAAGAAGTAACTTTAATCCATCATTGGTGAACGATATGATACTTGTTCGATATGCTGCTGCTTATTTAAAAACTTAAACTGGAACATTGTCTTATATTTTTTCTTATGGTAAACACATAGTTGTGATAAATAAATTATTTATATAGCATAAACTACTAAAGAAAAAGTCGATTGATAACCAAAGTATTCACGGGTCAATACGGACAGGGCAGGTTTAAATATATCACGGGGCGGGCGAGGTAGGGAGGAAATGAACGAAATTATCTACGCGGACGGGCGAGACGGGGTTAACAAACCTCACGAGGCGGGTCCCGAGGGGCATCAAAGATTGCTGCCTCGCACATGTCTGCTTCAAAGCACCTTTTTTCACGATAATCGTACTTACTTCCCTTCAAAGCGCCCCCACTAATAGAAATTCTATATCAGCCACTGATTCATTCGGTTTGAATCACGCAAGTGTGATAATATTGACGACATCAGCACCAAAAAGTGTATTCTGTTTTTTGGTTTCGTTGAAAAGTTCCGTCAACTAAATTGAGAATCATATAAAAAAACAAAGTTTGTTTGTTTGCGAGCTTGTCATGGGGCCAATGGTTAAAGGTCAAAAGCGAAAGGTTATGGTTCAAGTGGTTTTTAACCTCGAGCTTTCATTCAATCAGCTTTTATCACGCTGAAAATCCAGCTAATCCGCAATTTTTGTCCTCGGGCTTTCAATCAATCAGATGTTTTGCGGCTGGAAATCCAGCCAATCAGAGGTTTTCGACATTCGGCTGTCGACAAACCAGTATTTTCATGCTGAAAATTCACCCAACCCGAGATTTTCGACCTTGAGTTTTCGTCCAATCAGGTTTTTTTTTCATGCTGAAAATTCAGCCAATCAGATGTTTTTAGCCTCGGCCTTTCGACCAGTCAGGTTTTTAGAGGCTGGAAATCCAGACAATCAGCGGTCTTAGACATCGAGCTTTCAACCACCCAGGTTTTTTCAAGCTGGAAACTCGGTCGATCAGGGATTTTCAACACTGGGCATTACGTCACTCTTTTTCATGTCAGTCGTATACCTGTACTGAATCACATTAACATAGCACTAGTAGTCATAGTTAATATCTAGCATACAAGCGTTGATCCCACAAAAGTTGACAACTTATTACAACCATTCAGAAGTTACGGAACACTTTGGAATTTGTTTAAATGCTTTACAGTGATCTGAGCATTATTCACAAGATTGTACGGTTCCCTATCCTTCACAAGGAACAATAGAAACCAGTCTTATGTTTTGTTGTTTTGTTGCTTGAGAAAATATATTTCTTGTCTTATGCCTTTTCAACCCATCATCGAGCATATATACGAAAACCATCTTTCACCCTGTTCGCTAGGATTCATTAGGAAGAAACTGGTAGAGGCCGCAACATCCTCACTAGCACTTACAGTCAGTAGTTTCTTTGAAAATTGATGTGAATCTCATAAAATCTACTGAGGAATTAAACTGAAGTATGCTAGCAGCTAGTCGTGAGTGACATCCCAGAGAGACGTTGACGAACGACTAGCCGCTGATCTCAAAGGTTCATCAAAGGTTTACTTAAAGAAAGAACTGCAGAAAATCTAGTATCTTCATCGAGAGAACTGCATCAAGCCTTTCCTAATAAGTCGTTTCACTATAACACCAATTTTCCAATAAGATTGCGGGATTCAAACTAAAATGACTAATTCACAATGAAATATGATATTTCTTATTGAAAACTCAGTTGTTGTGAATCCAATCAAATGTTTTGAGAAACTAAGAATATATCGAGTAAATTATAAACGGACGAGTATAATCAATTGAAAAAAAAGGTGTGAATATAAGAGGAGTCGGTCGCTGCTCTGAAAAGTTCATCAAGCATATCCTTCACACAGCACTAAGATTCATAGAAACGTTGTCAGTCTCTCGGATTTGGCAGGTTGGAATATGGTGCGAAACCGACCAAGAACCGAAAACTTTTCTTCAAATCAGTTTTGGAAATCAATTGTTTTTACAGAAACAAAAATGTCTTAAAAGTTAATTTGATAGATTATTCTCACTTTGATCAGTTAATGTGAGGATAGTCTGCTTGTAGATAACAATGAAAGATGTTGCATATTTGAAACTCAAAAGTCTTGACAGCCATCGTACTGTTGTTTATTTTTCTCAATGATGATTGACTTTCTTTAAGATTATCATAAATAGTTCAATCATTTGTATTTTAAATATAAAAAAAATGATCGTACAATAGTTTTCAATGATCTAGTAGCGGCCATAAGAAAGGAATGTGCTAGTATTGAGGGCTTGAGAATTACCACTTCGTATCCGTCAGTTGCATTTCTACTGTACCATCGACGACGTCGACCCAAAAACATTAAATTTATTAATCTTCTCGTTTTATTCGCTATAAAAACAGTTGATACTCAACATGTGAATACAAAATCCATTTTCCAAACGTTTTTTTTTGATGCCACTAGCGCATGTTCTTAACAAGAAACTAAAGCATTACATTTAGTTATATCCACATCTTATACGAAATTGAGTCATTGGGAATGGTAGATCATGGAGTCGCTGACGTTCGACTTCGACTATCTGTTACGATTCACTTTAAAAAACCGCATCGGAAAATTGTAAGACTTGATCTTTTTACAAAATGATCATCGTTCACAATATTAAACCGTTGCTTTATGTATGCGTATAAGTTCAGTGATAGTTCGCCAATTAGAATCTAGCAAGCAGAGATCGGTGATGATAAAATCGTATTCAGTCGAGGGTCAAGCGAATTGTGGCAACGAGCGTTACTTATAACTAAGAAATCATTAATACGAGAAGCTTTAAAAGAATATAAAAAAGAAAAATTTCTTTTTTTTACTACGGCATCAAAATAGAAAATTGTTTTTTCATATAAATGAGTGAATGAATAAACATCTATTTTTATGTTCTTGGTTATAATTCTATTGGTTTGTTTGCATATTTGGCGAAGAAAGAAGTGAGACTCATTCTGCATGTTTTTTTTCTGTTGCTTTCAAGAATAGCTTTACGTCTTCCATGTCTGTTTGCAGGTGGTAGAGAAAAGTAGTCCAAATTTCTACCTTTTTACACTTTCACATTCTTGCCAACCGTATTTCACAGAAATTTTTAGCAGTGTGAACATGTCAAAAATTTGTTTTTCGTGTACAAGTAGTCTTGAAAATAGTCAATATTACTCAAAAGATGGTCAACCGTATTGTATAAGTTGCTATGAAGTCCGATTTTGTGCAACATGTACGAAATGTCATCAAAAAATCAAAGGTGGACAAAAAGTAATTGTTATGTTACTTCCTAGTTTGTTTTTATTCATATACTTTGTATAGTCATTGACATGGATAAATACAAAATGGCACAACAGCTGTTTCACTTGCACGCAATGTAACGAATCATTACTTGAATCTTCGCTGTTACCTTCAAAAAACAATCTACCTTATTGTTTGGATTGTTATAACATGAAGTTTTCACCCAAATGCGACGAATGTGGTGACGTTATTGAATTGGGTATAAGTTAGTATGTTTTAGTCCACAAAATCTATTTTCTTCTTCTAGGTGCGTCACATATGGAGATCAATGGAAATCTAATTCATCAGCATTGTTTCAAGTGCTCTTTCTGCAATGTATCACTGGGTGATCAACCCTATTACATTCGCAATGGTGCCTTTTGTTGCCAAAATTGCGACAAGAAACAGTTTTGTCCGAAATGTGTTCAGTGTAGCACAGTCATTCCGCGAGGTATTTAAACATTCCTGTAGAATCTAATTGTTCGTAACACTTTCTGATTGATTTTTCCTACGATAGTTTTGATATAGATTTTGTAACAATAATTGACACCTGATCCTGAGTAATCCCAATGGCTGAAAAATATGTTTTTTTACATTATAGGTACCAGTTACTCGACAGTGGATGGCCAAACAATGCATAGTACCTGTTTTATTTGTTTCGCATGTGGACAAATCATTGGACGTCACTATCAAACAAGAAACGGTCACCACTACCATCCATATTGTGTTGATAATTCTTACGCTCCAGAAAAGACTTCACATCAAGTACGTCGAACTTATCTATAGAAAATTCTTTTTTGATTATTATACTTTTTCAAATAATTGTTCATGATCTTAATTCTCACAGAAAACAGTCGAGAACAAGCCAAATATAGAAACGTTACTCAACTTCACTCCAAAAATACCTAAACATGCACAAACTTCAACTCCACCTAATATTTCTGGTAGGTACAACTTTTCCTTCATTTAATCTATTCCAATTCACACTCATCATTCTACTAGTTATTTTTCTATATTTTAACTAAAAAGTGCCATCTTAAATATTTTACCTTTTGAACAGATGCAAAGCTTTCTCACTCTGTAACCACGATTTTCTGCATAAAATATGTAAGGAACTCATCGATGTCATCAATGACAATTTCTGTCGATTATACGATGAAAAACTCGACTACTAGATTAAATTCAAAAATAAGTCTTAGTGATCATCAGTTTCCTTGTTAGAATAAACATTTTGGAACTTCACTATTTGTTTTAATCATTTTCCCGACTATTTAGGAGTTTAAATGAATTAGTTTTTTATATTTGAACGTATTGGTTTAATTGAACTACATAATAGTTTGCATTACCTACTAACGAAATGTGAGTTACAATAAAAGTCAAATAGACTTATTGATAGAGTTCCATACTTCGAGAAGTCACGGGTATGTACATAGTGGCACAGCAAGAGTGCAGTCTTAACACCCGTATCCAAGGATGACATCCGAAGAAGTTCCTTATTTTGGTTTTCTTGAGTATTCTGATTAAAACCATGTTTTTGATAGCAAATATAAACTTTAAAAACAAAATTTTTGTATAGCAACCAATAGAGTATGAAATTCTCTATTGATTAGCCTATTTTATTTTTATTTTAATGCAAACTTTTTGAGTGGGTAATACAAAGTAATAATTAGTTCGAAAAACTATTTTCTTCGTTAAGAAAATTATTTCAGCTGTGACAAATGAAAATAAGGGTGAAAACGATGATTGGTCTCTAGCGAAAAAATGACTGATAAGCCGAGATGACGGATTAAGTTGGGAAGTGGTCAAATTTATAGCCTCAAAACGCTGTATTACATCGTCCTGAGTAGTTTTTAAATATAACATATTTTTTACTTTTATAATTCTTCAAAGTTTAAATATCGTAAGCTCTACTGACATGAACTGTACTAACCAAAGCTGATCTGTCGATGAATTTTTCTCTTTATTCAGACTGATCCCCATTGACACCCACCACAAAAAATTATGGAAGTTGGAAAGCCATATATTTTTGGAAAGATATAGCCCTAGGGTTAGTTTTCGTTTCATGGTTGAGTAATATATAGAAGAATTCGTTTGCATATCTTTAATTTATGTGAGTGTGATGTGCTAATCTGTTCGTCAATTGATTATCTCTTATCTTAGTAGTTAGCAAGTTCTACAATGCCTGTCGAGATAATGATATCGATTTAGTTAAAAAGAAATTAAAAACAATGTCATTGGAAGAAATTAATCAAATCGAACCAAATGGATCTACGGCACTTCATGTAGCTTCATATCGAGGACATGAGAAGATTGTTGAATTATTATTAGAAAAAGGGGCTTCTCATTCGGTAGTAAATAGATACCAAAATACTCCACTCGACGAAGCCAAAACTGAGAAAATAAAAAAATTAATTCGTGGTCGAATGAATAAAACTCGTTTTGTTAGTGAATCTATCGAATGGATTCTTCCAACAAATGATGCAGATTTTCAAGCAAATGTATATTTAAAAAAACTAGAAACATATGGAAAAGATCCAAACTTTGATCGATTGATTATTCATATCAAAGAAAACTACCTCGAAAAACTTCTCAAATGCGTTGAAGATATTGACAAAATCCAAGAATATTTTTGTATGGCAATCAAAAAAAAAGATCCTCTGTATCTA
Source organism: Macrotrachela quadricornifera (assembly GCA_022393335.1). Taxonomy (NCBI): domain Eukaryota; kingdom Metazoa; phylum Rotifera; class Eurotatoria; order Philodinida; family Philodinidae; genus Macrotrachela; species Macrotrachela quadricornifera. The sequence goes on along the minus strand of JAJEKB010021389.1, from coordinate 1,555,935 downwards.
TTAAAAGCTTATACCGCTGACACTGGATTTTATTCTGCACTGAATATTGATTTAGCAAAATTACCTCTCGAAAATTTAACTGATAAGGAAAATCTTGATCGAGCATATTACATTGGAATAATTGCACATCATCCTAAATTACAAAAATTTTCATATAGTGGAACTGTATTTCGTGGAATGATCATTACCAATGATGATCTTAAACAATATCAAATAGGTACACGAATTTTAACCAAAACATTTTCATCGGCATCGAAAAAGAAAAATGTTGCATTAAAATTTCTTAATGAAAATCTCAATAGAAATGATCGATTAAATACAATATGTATTTATCAAATACGGAATGAACGAACTGCATTAGATATTGAAGAAATTTCCGAATTTCAAGATGAAGAAGAAGTTTTAATACTACCATTTTCAGCATTTAAAATAGTTGATATTCAAAAGAAAAATCACAATTCACCTCAAATTGAAATAACTTTAAAAGAATGTGAACCATGGTAGATCATTAATATTTCCAGTTTTCCATTCTTATCGAGAAGATTGAATTTTCCTCCAAATTTTTTCATGAAAAATCCAGTTTCTTCTCAATCTTTTCGAAAGTCTCCTAAACTTTCTGATGCTCGTTGTTTCCTGTTCAATGCTTCGGTTTCTTTTTATAAGCATGATTTTAAATAAAACTTTCAAAAGAAACCAATTTGAAAGAGAAACTCTCAAGAAGAAAGATGAGATCTCTTTTTCAATCATCTTCTTCAGACACTACTTCATTGGTATTGTTTAACTAGATGTGCCAATTGCCCAGGTAAGGTTTAGTAATATGCAAGACCTCAGAGTGCAATAGAAGTGGATGGATTCGAACAGAAACATCAACAGGAAATTAAACAGCTGTTGGTTCTATGCATTTTGCGCGACTTGATCACACAACATCACTATTGACAAATGGAAACATGTTGGTTACTGGTGGATTTGATCGCGATGTTTATATTACAAATACTGCTGAGCTGTATAACGCATCAAGAGAAACGTTCATACCTATGAATAGAATGAAATATGTACAATCTTGGCAGAAACCATTTGTGCTAACAAATAAAAAAGTGTTAATCAATGATGAAAATAATGCTAGGGTTTTCCATAACCCAGAACTACATTAATCATTTTAAATAAATTAATATTTTAAATGACTACTGACTTTTCATACATTTACATTCATCCAGAAGTTTTATCCTAAGAGTACAAATTTTATATTTTAATAAAGATGAATCGTTTCTCAACAAATGCCTTTTAACCAGTTTATTTCTAAAAATGAAACTTTTTTGTATCTATACTTTTAATGTTCAATTCAACTGATGTAAAAGATTCAGTAATATAAAAACAGGTTGTTTTTCTTGAATAGTCTCTTTACATACTCACTACCGTGGACAAAACTAACGCGACACTTTACATTTTTATCTAAAATATAAACTTCAACATCAGTAAACGTTTTCTCGATTAAATTTGAATAGCACGATTAAAAGTGTTTATAATACAAAAATGTTTAATATGAAGATACAAATTGTTGATATATTTTTTGAGTCTGTTTAGTATATGGTGGCGTAAAATATTTACTATTAGATTAACGTGACATCATCGTTCAGTGAAAAAAGGGTCTTTAAATGTTCCAGAAGTCGTACGCTCTTTCAATTGTCATCGTAGTGCAGTATATCACGTTATTGATTATTATCGTCGACATAATGACGTCAATTATACTGATAGATATAATGCTGAACGTCCACCTTCGCCCAATCCAACACAAATTGAACAACTTGATCGAATTATACAACAAAACAGATTAGCTACTGCCACTGAATTACTATCATTAACACACTTTAACACTACTGAACGCACAGTAAGACGTTATCGTTTAGCTTTGGAATATTGTCCTCGCAAGTCTGTTATAAAAGTCGAGATAAATAATTCAAATGAACATAGCCGATATCAATTTGCTATAGCACATCATCATACTGACATCAAAAAGTATATTTTTGAAGACGAATACTATATAGGCTTTAGAAATACGCAACAGATCGTTTGGTACAAGCGAGGAGAACCAATATCGAAGAAGACAATTTCATCTTTACGAGCTCATATTAATGTAATTGGTTTCATTTGGTGTGATGGTTATGTCTTTTATCGATTTAATCAATGGTTAAATAGTGATTCATATTGTGAAAGAGTTGATCTACTTTTATCTGAACATTTACCACAGTTAAATGGATACCTGTATGTTTCTGATGGTATTAAATGGCACAGAAGTGCTCAGTTTAAACAATGGTGCCATCAATACGATGTTGAATTATGTGAATGGCGAGATTATAGCGCCGATTTCCATGCAATCGAGCTGATCTGGAATATTATGAAGCAAAAAGTTAAGATGAAAAATCCAAAATCGCAGGGAGAACTCGAGGATGCTGTCGATGAAACTATAGATGGATTACCATTGAGTGTTATTCAAGCATGCATCGGAAAGACTCAGAAAATATATCAACAATTTGTATCTTCATATTAAACTTTTTTGTATTATAAACACCTTTAATCGTGCTATCCAAATATAATCGAGAAAAAATTTTGTGATCTTGAAATTTATATTTTAGATAAAAATGTAAAGTGTAGTGTTAGTTTTGTCCACGGTAGTAAATATTTCTTTGAAATATTTTCGAGCTTTTTGTTTGTGATTATCCATTATTAGGAAAAAGGGCATGACATGCTCACTCTAGCTCATTTCTATTTTTGACTACTTAAGAAAAATTGGCTAACGAGGGAGGTCCCCAAGTGTGAGTCTCAGTTTTGAATGGGATATATACCAGTTTGTAGAGCTCGACGAGCTGATTCTCGTGGTCTGTTTCGTTTTTCCCCATATCTTGCACTTCTTAAGTTCTGGTTATCTGACTAAATTTTTCACCTATCCTAAGGGTTATAAGAAGAAATCGAATTACGAGATTTTCGCCTGACAATTTGGCCATAGATAGCTCTCATAGTCATTAGAATATCCTAAAAATTTCAGCCTACAAGAATGTTTCCTTCTTGAGATATCGAATGATGAAGACGCTCGATTTTCTACCGTAACCTGTGACATATGATTATATGTTAAATGTCCAGTATCTCAAGAAGGAAACATTCTTGTAGGCTGAAATTTTTAGGATATTCTAATGACTATGAGAGCTATCTATGGCCAAATTGTCAGGCGAAAATCTCGTAATTCGATTTCTTCTTATAACCCTTAGGATAGGTGAAAAATTTAGTCAAATAACCAGAACTCAAGAAGTGCAAGATATGGGGAAAAACGAAACAGACCACGAGAATCAGCTCGTCGAGCTCTACAAACTGGTATATATCCCATTCAAAACTGAGACTCACACTTGGGAACCTTCCCTCGTAAGCCAAAATAATCTTTGAGATCACATCTAAATATCTCTTTGAGATATTTTTTAGCTCTATCCTTGTGAATAGCAATCGTTGAGAAAGAAAGCATGAGATGCGCAGTGGAGCTCGCTTTTATGCTGCACGGCTTTAAGAAAATTATGTTAGTGAAAAGAATTTTTGAGATCACATTTGAATACCCTATGTATATCTTTTTTGGAAGATTTTTTGGATCTCTCTGATTGCGGAGATCCATTCCCGGAAAAGATAGCGCAAGGTGATATGTGAGATTCCGATGATACGAAGGTGCTAAGTTTCATCGTATAATTGAGACTTGAATGTCTTTCATTTTACTGAATTCCGATGATTTCATGTTATCTGAGAGTAGCGTATGGGGTCGGATATGACGGGTTTCAATGATCGGATTCGCGCATTTGGGGTGTTGGAAATTTAATTGGCTCTTGGGGAATCTGGCTTGAGGATATTAACGTGAAGTGCAATAAGTCATCGAATTACGCAGGAAGTATCCGTTGGGATCCGATCACCCAGATTTGAGCGGATTTCACAGCCGCCCGACAGGATCCGATCTCCTATGTTTGCCTTGGATCTATAATCATCTCTAACAAATAAACGTTAGATTATATGTGGAGACAAACTAGTTTTTACTAATAACCTCCATTCAAAACCTGAACAATTCCAGAATTCTTACTTGTATCTGACAACTTATGCTTGTGTGTATGCCACCTCGGAATGCTTACGTTGCATTTTAAAATAAATTGTCCGTTGGATGATACTATTCTTCACAAAAAGCTGTTCATTGCATACAGTTCTTGAAAAAGAGCTGTTCGCACGAGACAGTTCTCGAAAAAGATTCGGTACATAGAACTGCGAGCTGTCCTAGCCCTACTATCAACCCTCCATCTTGAAGGCGAATGAAAGAGACATTCACTGTTCGTTTTTGAAAATAAAACATGTCTTTGAAGATTTTTATTTCACGCAAAATAAAAACACAAGAAAATGTAAAAATACAAAAAATAGTGAGAAATAAATTCAGAAAAATAAATTTAAAATCATTAGTATAAGTGATCCTGTATTCATGACGTTGGGGAAATTAGAAGAATCAATTGATATAGGTTTCAGTAGGTAATAAGTGGTACTACTACTATATTAAACTTGATTTTCGCACATATATTATCGTCTGGTATATGTATTTCACCGATTTTATTGAAGTATATGTTTTTATTTGAACACCTTATTTGTATATAGTCGTCATTACTGGAAAGCAACATAGATAGAGAGTGCGAATTATATGATAATTAGTCTGGAACAAAAATAATATATCAAGCGAAAAAGGAATCATCTAGAAAAGCACATGATCATTCTGAACATATATATGGGCGTGGCCAACCATAGGATACCCGAAGATATAGAATAGAAGATAATATTATTCCAGGGATAAATATATAATGAATTGTATATCAAATGAAAGCTCGTCAAAAATGGCATTTATTGATACCAAACAGTAAAGGTTTTGCGAACTTTATAAGGTCGACCTTCAGAAATTTTGAGAAATTTTCCACTTTTTCGGCATAGGAAACTAATGTGGAGAAAAAACACTAGGCTTTTCCATAAAATTAGCTCTTTTTCATTATTTTCGGTATCTCATATCTTTCGAAATATGTTCAATAGATGCAGTGTAGAAAACTGAATCAAATAAGCGTATTTCAAAAGATATGAGATACCGAAAATAATGAAAAAGAGCTAATTTTATGGAAAAGCCTAGTGTTTTTTCTCCACATTAGTTTCCTATGTCGAAAAAGTGGAAAATTTCTCAAAATTTCTGAAGATCGACCTTATAAAGTTCGCAAAACCTTTACTGTTTGGTATCAATAAATGCCATTTTTGACGAGCTTTCATTTGATACAAAATTCATTATATATTTATCCCTGGAATAATATTATCTTCTATTCTATATCTTCGGGTATCCTATGGTTGGCCACGCCCATATATATATATATATTGTTCATTACTACTACTATCTGTTTCAAAATAGAATAGACCTTACGGTTTTTTGAATAACTTTTGATAGGAACAAGATAGAGACCTGCGGTTTTCACTATTAGAAAGAGGAATGTTAGGGGCATCGAAACACCTAAACTCGATTCCCCCTTGGCCCCCCTGCTTTGCTAGCAATGTAGATTTTTGCAAAACTGTGACAGTCAAATTTTCCATTACCATTGTGATTCTGAGAATGCCAGTTGATAGCCCTACCTTTTTTTCTATCGAACCAAACCAACCCGACATTTTCCTGACTTTCCTATGAGATGCTAGACCTCATGCACTGAATGTCCTGAAATGCTTGATTTTTACCTGCTTAGTGCTCTTTTATCAACTTTCAGATGCTCAAATCTGCGACTAATAGGTTGATAAAAGAGCACTAAGCAGGTAAAAATCAAGCATTTCAGGACATTCAGTGCATGAGGTCTAGCATCTCATAGGAAAGTCAGGAAAATGTCGGGTTGGTTTGGTTCGATAGAAAAAAAGGTAGGGCTATCAACTGGCATTCTCAGAATCACAATGGTAATGGAAAATTTGACTGTCACAGTTTTGCAAAAATCTACATTGCTAGCAAAGCAGGGGGGCCAAGGGGGAATCGAGTTTAGGTGATTCGATGCCCCTAACATTCCTCTTTCTAATGGTGAAAATCGCAGGTCTCTATCTTGTTCCTATCAAAAGTTATTCAAAAAATCGTAAGGTCTATTCTATTTTGAAACAGATAGTAGATTTTGTTCTTTAGTTTCAGAATCTACCTAGCTATTGATATCTCTTTTTCTGTATAATATGTTGATAAATATTTACATTTCAAAAAATCAAATAATGCAAAATAAAAAGTAGTGAAACCATTGCAAGTGCGTATCTCATTATTTGTTGACATCATAGTTTATTTTGTGTAAATGGAAGAACTTCAACAAGTTCCAGTTCAGAGCTGCTAGCCTGATCTGGTTATAGTAACTACTACTTTTTCACTTAAGTAATATTAGAACATTAGATGGCACTATAAATTGATGTTTTTGTCTGTCTTTTTTTTTATCGAAAAAAGTCTTTAATGTAATGAAAGCTGTGCATAACTATTATCTGTTTTATTTCAACTTGTTTTTGTATAAAAGAACTTGTAATTGTATAATCTTATGAAAATAAATCAAGTATATACCTTCTGGAATGCAAAAAACTGGACTTGATATTTCAACATTACTATCAGTACAAGAATAAACTGTAATTATAGATTCTGATAGAGCTTCGAATTCTGTATTAACCGAACCTTTTGAAACCAAACAAAACGAGAGGATTAGTAATGGTGAAAAATATAGGCGTTTGGAAATCTGATCTCGAAGAGATTTTCATTTTACTCGATTTGTTTCCCAATATGGGAAGACAAGATATAATCCAAACACACAGTTTTGTACAGAATTTCTCGCGCTATCTGATCGTATATTCACTTTGATCAAAAAATTCTTTTATGGTATCAAAAGAGCTGAAATACCGAGTCCAATCTTTGCTTTCTAGGGGTATATATGAATTGCAGAATTGCGGCATTGAATGAGAGCAAAAAATTATAAACATTGATTTGAAGTTAAACAAAACTCGTTTTACATTTGTATCCAGAGAAATTCACATAAAAGTTACAAATGAACGAATAATTATAGATTTGAATGAAATATTCAAAAAAAATGCGAACACATCAATAATACTGTTTATATTGTTATGTTAAAGCTTGATAAAATAAATAAGTTTATCAATATTTATGATTGATTTTTTGATTTCAAGCTGTCCATTACTTTTTTAACATCTTCAAATACCTAAAATTTCATAATAAAATTTCAATTTAATAAAATCGACGAATTCTAAACAATTAAACCTTGTCAATATCTCTTGAAGCATCAATTCGTTTAACTAAATTGTCCTTTTCATAAAGTTGAATCACCGGTTGAGTTGATTCTTTATAAGTAGCAATTCTAAAAGGAAAACATTAAATGAATCTCACACAATCAAATCAATTCACCGTTTTTTTAAACTTTCTTCATTATCATCAGTTCGTCCACTGCTTTTACCACGTTCAAGACATCGAGCAATACTTGTCTTTTCACATATTCGATATCATAAAATAAACAAAAAAAAAAGTCAAATCTATTTTTTATTACCTTTTCATCACAATCAAAAAAAAGCAAACATTGCACATTAACTTTGTCATCCATATCTTTTCGCCATCCTTCGACATTTTCTTTATTTCGTGGAAAACCATCAATTAAAAAATTTTGTTTACCACTTTTTTCCATTGCCTTGATTAAAAAAAATATAGATCAATAGTGATATTAAAATCTAATTATACATTTTCTAATAATTTGCAAGTAATTTCAGTTGATACGAGAGCACCGTTTTTTATATTTTCATTTATTTCTTTACCTAAACTTGAATCAGATTTAGCTGCTTCTTCGCGAAGAAGATCACCAACTGATAAATGAACATAATCATATGTCTATAATCAATGAAATAAGATTCATTTTTTTCGTTTATTTTTCATATATAACCTTAGTAATTCGATCACATTGTGTACCTTTTCCTAAATAAAACAGTATGAAAATAATATATCAATAAACACTTACCAGCTCCCGGTTCACCTGCTACAAATATTACATTCAACTTTTTTGATTCCATACTAATTATAATTAAATTAAATAACTGAAATTAAACAAAAAAAAAACTTTGTTTTAATGTTGTTGAATATATTGCTCAATCGGTATTTTAGTATAACTGCGTATATTCATTAGTCAATTTGTTAATATCTGTCTATAGTATAAATAAACGACTTTTTGACTCATTTTAACAACGTTATCGTTTGATAATAATAATGACAGAAGAAAGAAAAAAACTGCTTTATTATATTTGTGTTTATTCAACTGAAACGATCACTCTTCTCCATTTTCACACCCAATGTAAAGATAAAAGAGTGAATGCATCATTAAACAATAATATCTATATTTAAAAACATAGTAAAAAAGATGCTTTCTTTTATTTATTCATTCCACGTTTTTTTTGTCGATTGAAACAGAGACAATATATAATAGTACTTTTTCAATATTAAAAGCCTATTTTTATCGAAAAATAGGTTTAATTGAAAAAATTCTTTTTTCTATCCGGGAATGCTTTTTTTATTGTAAGAGGTGATCGGATAGTATACAGTTTATGCTATTCCAATCAAATGATTATTGATAAATGGATTATTTTCAATAAGCACCTTGAAGTGTTTCTACCTTTCAGAAAACCGTACTGAGAGTTGATGTAACAATACTGATCTATGTATATCAGTTTGTTTGATATAATTGCAAACAAATACGAAGAAAAAAAGAAGCTTTAGTAAGATAATACCAATTATCTTTTATTACATATACAAATAGCAAAAAAACAAAATATTAATATTTCAAAATAGAAGGCACCTCACGGTTTTTTGAATACCTCTTGATAGGAACAAGATAGAGACCTGCGGTTTTCACCATTAGAAAGAGAAATATTGGAGGCATCGAAACACCTAAACTTTATTCCCCCTTGCCCCCTCCTTTGTTAGAAATGGAGAATTTTTCAAAGCTGTGGTTTTCAAATTTTCCATTACCGTTTTGATTCTGAGGATGCCAGTTGATAGCTCTACCTTTTTTCTATCGAACAAAACCAACCCGACTTTTTTCTGGTTTTTCTATGAGATGCTAGACCTCATGCACTGAATGCCCTAAAATGCTTGATTTTTACCTACTCAGTGCTGTTTTATCAACTTTCAGATGTCCAAATCTGCGAATAATAGGTTTTCGACTATGCTGAGTATTATGGCATCATTTGTACTGTTTCATAGAGTCAGCGTCCTTGCGGGTGAGCGGTGATGGGTGTGAGGGTGTGAGATGTGGGTGAGAGGTGATGAATCAGTACAAATGATGCCATAATACTCAGCATAGTTGAAAACCTATTATTCGCAGATTTGGACATCTGAAAGTTGATAAAACAGCACTGAGTAGGTAAAAATCAAGCATTTTAGGGCATTCAGTGCATGAGGTCTAGCATCTCATAGGAAAATCAGAAAAAAGTCGGGTTGGTTTTGTTCGATAGAAAAAAGGTAGAGCTATCAACTGGCATCCTCAGGATCAAAACGGTAATGGAAAATATGAAAACCACAGCTTTGAAAAATTCTCCATTTCTAACAAAGGAGGGGGCAAGGGGGAATAAAGTTTAGGTGTTTCGATGCCTCCAATATTTCTCTTTCTAATGGTGAAAACCGCAGGTCTCTATCTTGTTCCTATCAAGAGTTATTCAAAAAACCGTGAGGTGCCTTCTATTTTGAAACAGATAGTAGTATGAGATACAACTTCTCTGAAAATTTCAGTTCAAAATATTGAGTCTACCAGGTTTTATTTGAGGATTACCGGTCAACATGGAGGGTCCCGAGTTTTCCAAATCCTATTGCCATCTCAAACGCTAGAAGGCTCGGGCTCGTTTTAAAATATGCCAAAGACCTAGCACTACAGCTGTACAGAGTCTGAATTTTAATTTTCGTTTTCAATTTTCGTTTGTTGAAATTTTTCCTTTAGTGTACGGTAATGACAGGGCATGCACTGTGATACATTTTAATGTCATAAGACACTAAACATAAAGTCTGAAATTTCGGCTCTGTTAAGTTGTAGAGCTAATTAATCTCTTCATTTTGAGACCAGCCCGAGCTCTGTAGCGTTTAAAATGGCAAAGAGATTTGGGAAATACGAAAGTGTTAAGGCGAAAAAACGCTGTGTGAGAAAAATGTGAAAGAAATTTGAAAAGTGAAAATGAAGGTTTTCTATAGTATTATGGAATAATATAAATTTTTTAGTGATTTTGCATAGATCATTGGTTAGAACAAACTCAGCAGACACATGCAGAAGTTTTTGGAAAAAGTTTTATCTACTCTATATGGTCATATTGTATGCAAAGCCGAATCATTAAGAAAAAAAATGTCATTTTCTAAAATAGGGGATTTCCGAAAAACCGATATTTCGTCGTGAAAACTCATCATAAACCTAATAAACTATAGTGCGTTCGATAGCGGAGACTTTGCTCTATCGAATGAGCTATATATCAAAATATCGAAAACTTTGACGAAAATTAACATTTTAGGGTGGAACCCATGTAATCAAAACATGGCAAGACATGATGTAGTTTACAACATTTTTATGAATTTTTTTTAAAGAAAAATGATGACCAACATCACAAAAATGCGATTTCAGATGATGAAAGCGACATAATCTTTGAGGTTTTTTAAACGGCATGCCATGTTTTTACAATTTACACTCATGACAATGATGACTTTTACATGAAAGTCATGCAATGAATATCATGAAAATCATTAAAATATCATCAAAATCGCGCAGTATATGACATTTATCAGTGACATATCTTATGTATTCAAAACATGGCAAAAAATGATGATTTCATGTGAAAAACACGAAAAAAGTTACATTTTTATGGTAAAACCAACATAAAAATCGATGCTTTTCATTTTCATCGATTAGAATGAAAACTTTCACCAGTTGCATTTGATGATTTTGATTTTTAATCAAAGTCATCAAGTGACATTGATTTTCAATCAAAATCATCAAATGCAACTGATGAAAATTTTCACTTTAATCGATGAAAATGAAAAACATCGATTTTTACGACGGTTTCATTATAGAAAATATCATTTTTCCGATTTTTTAGTTACATGGGTATATACTATCCCTGGTTGCTTACCAATCTATCTATCTAACTATCTATCTACTTACGCACTTACTCATCTATTGAAGTACCTAACTGTCTAATCATCTATCTATTTAGCTAATCTCTCTATCCATGTATTTATCTACTTATTTATTTGTCTATTCATCTGTAGATAAATAGATAAATGAATAGGTAGATAGATACATAGATACATTCATCTATTTGTCCACCTATTTGTCTGTCTATTTACCTACCTATCCATGTATGTTTCTACCTATGCATCTAACAATCCAACTACACATCTATTTATATCTATCTATCTATCTATTTATTTATTTCTCAATCTACTTATCTATCCATCCATCTACGTATGTATCTATTTATCTGCCAATTAATATCTCGATTTACGGATCTATCTATCTACCTATCTCCCTACATATGTCTCTTTCACACATCATTTGAAACATATGAAACGAGAACTTCAATTATAATACGACTGAAATACATTGTGGCGTCGACTCACGAAATGAAACCAAAAATAAAATGAGTTTCAGTAATGTCCTTCTCGACTTACATGCAGACTTAGCTGGCATACTTTGATTCAGTCTTTATTCAAAGATCAAGTTTACTGCGCTGCACACAGTGGTCATCGATTAAAACGGGAATTACTTTATCTTAACCCCCCTCCTATCTTTTCTACTCAATCTGTAACTAATTTTAATCAAGGAATTGAATGAAATAAAAGAAACTCAGGCAGGTCAGAACAGAAAAACTAATAAAGCAGCGCAGGGGTTAAACGAATTGAAGGCGAAAAAGAACTAAAAAGAGACTAAAACGCTTGAAGTAAGTAAAAGAGGTAAAGAGAGCATATTGGGTAAAAAACCTAATGGCATTAAAGCATCTAGAATAGATATAAAGACTAAATCGACTAAAGAGTTTGTAAGGATTGAAAATACTAAAAGGAGTGAACGAACTCAAAACGCTTAAAATCAGAAAACAGAGCAAAATAGTTAGAAACTCTGAAGACACTAAAGAAAGCAAATTTCTCTAAACAGTAGAAGAAAATAAGACAAGAGAGAGTAAAGGGACTAAATATACAAGAATTGTAGGACGCAAAAGGAGCATACGAAGACAAAACGCACTAGCAAGACTAAAGGCAATTAGAACAGTAAAAGAGTTACATGACTTAAAGGAGAGACACCAGTGCAACTAAAAAATAAAAAAAATAACATTTTTTCTGATCAAATACATATAAAAATCGATGTTTCCCATTTGTATTGATTAAAATGAAAATTTTCATCAGTTGCATTTCATGAATTTAATTTTTAATTAAAATCATCAAATGACTTTGGTTAAACATTGATTTTTAATCAATATCATTTGATGATTTTGACTAAAAATCAATGTCACTTGATGACTTTGATTAAAAATCAAAATCATCAAATGTAACTGATGAAAATGAAAATCAACAATTTTTATGCCAGTTTCATCAAAAAAATGTCATTTTGTTCGTGTTTTTTACATGAAAGTCATCGATTTTTTGTCATGTTTTGATTACTTGGGTAGAGTAAGAAACTTAATTATTCCTGCTAGAAAACTGGGGCACAAGATTTTGTGTGTTCTCATACATAGAGTTCTCTCTCGAAAACATTGAAAAGGGTATTTGTAAAGACAGATGTCGACATGTACTCTAAATTCATCATTTTCCTGGTGAATTTTTTAAAAGACATCATGATACATGATGTATTTCACATCAAAGTCATTCGATGAAAACGATGAAATAGTAATGAAAGTAATCTAATGATTTTGATTTTTCCGTAATAATCAGAATCATGCGGTGAAAATGATGCAAAAGTAATCAAAACTAATGTAATGATTCGGATAATCTTAGATAATCCAAGTCATGGATGAAACTGATGCAAAAGCAATGAAAATAATTTAATGATTTTGGTTTTTCCGAAATAATCAAAGTCATCGAATGAAATTGATGTAAAAGTAATGAAAATAATGTAATGATTTTGATTTTTCCGAAATAATCAAAATCATCGGATGATATTGATGTAAAAATAATGAAAGTAATGTGCTGACTTTGGTGACTTTTGAGAGAAGTAAAGTCATGCAATTTTTTTGATGAAAATTTTGAAAATAACCATTTACATAAAATGTGTTTGGTTTTTTAGTTACATGGGGAGGACTTAATAAAGTGTTTATCTATACTATCCTTTATTCGTATAGATTTGAAGTATGAACATGTTCCTATCCTTGGTAAAAAAAAATAAACTCATGTGGTAGAATCGTCATGGAAATATTCAAATTTTCTTAACTCTGATGACTTTCCGAACATTCCATACATAGCTTATATATTAAAAGTGCGTACCGAAATGTCATTTGACGAGAGTGTGACGTGTGGAGAAGACAGAAACCCTGCTTCAGTGTTGATATTTTAACTAGATGGCAGTTGATATCACGAAATTGTCGCATAAAATTCAACAAAATATGAAAGTATATCACTAAAACTTATGTAAGTAAAATATTGATCTCATTTGTAATATTTTAGAAATTTGAAGAAAAGATCAAATCACGAAGAATTGTAGACGATACATTAGATTGCATCAAATTGACTTTTCTCTATTAAGTCATTTTGTATAATTAGAGGATGAAGATGCATTATAAAATATTTTAAAAAATATAAGTTTAAAATAATTCATTTTTGTTCTAATATTACTATCTTCAGTGAGATCTACAAAAGTAAATCATACTATATTTAATGCCTAAGATAAATATCTAACTAATATTAAAGAGTAACTTTGATGTGGATAATGTTAGTGTAGAGTAGGAAGGAAGAGAGTGAATACAAATGACAAATGAATACTATACTTACTCATTGAATTGACAACAAGAATATCCACTTCATAGTTAAGTCACACCTTTACTCATCCAAATCTGCATTTTCCACTCACATTTACTCAGTCGTCCACATTCTCTCATAGTCGAATTATAGTTTTAGATTTAAACCGTTTGAAAATGAATAGACTGATCACTGTTTCAAATCAAAGCAACAGAATCAACGCTGATCTTCAGGTACATGATAATGATTACAGAAAAAGGATTTTCAGTTCTTCAACAGCCGTCAACCTGATGAAAGTCTTATTTGAAAGAGAAGGTTATTATTTTAGTTCATTTTCCTCACGAGATCATGGTAAATTAGTAGACAAAATAAATAAAAATTCTGAAGAGCAAGATAAGAAAGAATCAGTGAAATTAAATGGTGATACTATTTTAAATGAGTTTATTAATACTTTCTATGGAATTTTTAATAACTTTCCATGTACTAATGACGGTATGGTTAAATATGAAATTTATTCTGTACAATCACTGTATTCTACATCGACTGATAATCAGTATGAATCAATATGGTTACCCAGATCTATGATTATTAGTGAAGCACATCGTATTTTTTCTACCAAGTTATATACCACTAATAATAATAACACAATACCTGGTGATCTTGCAGACTATGTATTAGTATATGAAAACATAATGATTCCATTCGAAAATTATAACCGAGAATTATATGAAGAAATTTTAAAAATTTCATTTCGACTAAATCGAGTTGGAGTACCACCATTTCGATTATTAATTATTCATAAATTTCATTTATTACTACTTGAACGTAAAGAACCAAAAATCAGTTTAAAAAGAAAATGAATCTATATCTATTGTACAATTGATTATGTTTCATTTATTTGGAAACAATATCAATTCATTAGAAAATGAAAACTTTAGTGGTACTAAAACTACTTTTATCACAGATAGAAATGAAAAGAATGAGTATTGGCCAATAATTGAGGTTAAAATGGGAATTATTCCTTCATCAAAATTAATTCACCCATTAAAATATGATAAATTGAATAAAATCGTTACTCATATTCTCAAAACCAGTGGTTTACCAAGAGATATAAAAACGAACGTAGATGCTTCTATCAAACTTTTAGAGCAATTTTTTCTTTCGGTGAATGCTGACATATCATACGTTAAATCAATAGCAACAATATTATCAAAACAAGTTCAAATATATGATTATCCATTATTAATTGCATTACCTTATGATCGTCTACTGTTAGCTCAATTTTGTAAAATTCAATGTTCTGATGGTCGAGAAGCTAAAGGAATTATAACTAACGGCAAATATTATTCATTAAAAAATCATCTATATATTTCGATGTCAGATTTAAAAATAAACCGTGGTTCTATCATTCATTTAAGATTTCATCAACAATATGATACAATTGTTAATGGACAGATATCAATTGAAAGTAATAAACTGACATTTAACGAACGTTATGGTGAGGCAACTGGATACCAATGTTCAGCTTATTCTGATAATGACGCTGTTCAGTTAATGTTTCCATCACAAGTCATTGATTCACTTATGACAACTACTGACATTATTCAAGATAATACAAAAATCAATTATTTACGATCATCTTTAAAAGCATCAAATAATTGGACTGATTCATCAAAAATTATTAACAAATCAATAGTTTTAGACACAGAACAATCTAATACTGAGAGTGTATATTCTAGACAAATAGATCAGAATAACTATTCAACTGATAGATCAACTTACGATTCTCAATCAGTTATATTAATTAACAATACTTCAACTTCTTCAATATTATCAATAATAGATAAACCTGAATGTTTAAATTGCTTATCACAATTACATGATGATAATTTAGAGTGTCCACAATGTACTCAAGTATTTTGTCGACAATGTATTGAATCTCATTATGACGAATTTAGTCATAAACATTCTTGTCCCAAATGTTATCATGAAGCAAAACTAAGCGAATATCACAAATCAGTAATTATTGGTAAATTTGAAAGAGAAGGAATTAATGTATTCAGATGTTTGAATTGTAATTCGATACCAAGACCACATAGATTATGTCGTGATCCAAATTGTTCAGCATTATTTTGCTATGATTGTTGCAAAAAACTTACAGAAGTTCAATCAACTACTACTGATCAAGAAGCCAGTTCTATCAGAGTTATCAAATGTCCTCGCTGCAAAACGGCTGACACATATGTGAATGGTGCTGTGTTATATTATATTCACCGTATAACACAATATGGAATAGCGCATGAAATAGAATCAAATTTCGAAAGATCATCAACAATTTCATCATTACCAATTACAATATGGAAACAAGAAGATTATTTACCAGAAATAGGAGCATTAGAAGAAAATAATAATCGAGTTATATCAGTTATTGTGTTCACTGGCAGTCATAGGCAATTTGGTAATGGAAAAGATAACTGTCCACACCTGATAATAAATGAGCCATATGAATATGCGTGTCCTGAAAGTCTTCAATTGAGTTATTGGAATTCAGCTCAAGACATGAACTGCTGGGAAAATGATAAGAATGTTCAATTTCAGAAACTTAACCAAAGTTCAGTTGTAGCGTATATACAACATTTTTCAAGTTTTACTGTTCGTAATACTCGACTCATAGGAATTATCGTATTAAACAAAGCATTTCTTGATATAGTATATGACTATGACTTTACGAAAGTGAATGATACTGGTGAAATATTTTATCGTGGTCCAGAGCGTTATATACGACCGTATGGATGGTATCGAATAGCTATCAGAGTACTTGGTAAATTCGAAGATAATAAATGGTTGGGTGAAGATAAAAATGCATGGCCTGTAGCTTACCATGGTACATCAGCTACTAATGTTTTGACAATATTACGTAACGGTTTTCTTGCAGGTGGTAGTAATGGCATTCCTATAACTCACGGTGCTTGTTATGGTTCTGGCATATATTTATCACCTAATCCAAAATATTCTGGTAATTTACTTTATGCTAGACCACTGAAGCTTGACGGTCGACGATATCAAGTTATGTTTCAAGTTAGAGTGAAACCTAATTCGTTCAGAAAAGCTCGTGATAAAGATGTATGGATATGTGATAATTCACAGGATATTCGACCTTATGGAATATTATATAAAGAAATATAGTGTGCCATTAGTTGTTATTTATTCGAGAAGATCATACGAAATAAAATAAACTTGTTGTTGTACTTACTCAAAGTTCAAAAGAACATTGTCTCAAATATTAGCTTAGAAATGCCATCAATCAGAAATTTTCTATATTGCACTTTGATCAATCAGAGATAGGCAAGTCAAGAATTTTTTGATAACTCCTGACTTGACTTCTCTAGACTTTGATTTTTCATTTTTAGAATAACTTTCTCATTTGAGTCAAAGAAGTTTTTTCTGATGGATAATAAATATATTGTTTGTTAACAATTTTCATTAGTTTTCACAGATACCTGTCTTTAAATTATACCAAAATGTAGCCTGGATAGTATACTATCTATCCAATCGAGTTTCAATCATAGTATATTGTTTTGCAATGCTACATTGACGATAATAACTATAAAAATAAAAATAGTGAATGGATCCACAAGTTTAGGAGAAAATCCGGCAGAAATATGATCAAGTTTTTGAGAGACATTTTATTGAAATAATCTTGACGTTTGACAAGAATTTGGCAGAAACTATGTTTCATTTGATTTAGCTAGAGGAAGTTGACTTATTTTCTACTATAGTCCATTAATTGATTTCATAGAAAATATTACAATTAGTTTTGGAAGAAAATCTGACATTCGTTACTTGCAAGTTCTTTCAATTTCTAAATCAGAAACCCGGCTGAGAACATATAGTAAGAAGTGCATACATATCCTTAAGGCAAATGCTACTGGAATCTCATTTGCTATGTGATATAAGGACCCATAGCTGCTCGTACGGTAGAGCACGTAAAGGCCTATTGTTATCCCTTTTGTGTAGTTCTGCGGAATCTATAGGTACCCCGATTTAATAATGCTTGATATTCTCTGGATACCGCTATAGTATAGATAACGAAGCAAGGGGGAAACAGCGAGACTTTTGAACTTGAAGCACTTTATACTACTTTTCTACGTCAAGGTTGCTGTTTTTTCTTGCTCTGACTACAGTCAAGGGAATAATAATAATCATTTTTTTTTTATTTAGCTTAAGCTTAGTATCAATAAGAACAATACGTATCGTTTAATTTAAAAGGATCTTGTATTATTTACCGTGGGCGAAGAGAAAGAATTATTTTTTTTTTCACCATGAAAAATCTATATGAATAGAATGACAAACTACAGTCTAGTCCATGCCGAAGTATGGTCATAGTCCTAAAGTAAAGTATTAGGGCTCGAGCAGATTGCCACCATTGCTATTATAATAATAGAGATGTTGATGATACTAGTTATGACTAGTCGATATTGGTCTTAAATAATATTTGGCAACATAATACAAATACGACAAAATTCGGCTTTTCTAGTTATCGAATTCTTCAACTTCCTGTTGGGTTCTTTTAAAATTTCTAAGACATTATTCAAGACGGAGATGTCGACGAATGACTGTTTGATGTCGTTTAAGTATCATATAAAACTCTTTTTTGTACATTTCTGAAGGCCAAACGAAAACGACGAATGTTACCAAAGATGGAATAAAGGAAATAAAGTAACCAATGAGAAATAATGATATATCTCGAAAGGATCCCATATATCCAGATAGAAATGAAATCACTAGACGTGGAATACTGAAAATGACTAAAATGATAGGACTAATAATCAAATGTTTTTGTCGAAAGAATTGTTCACGCAAATATTTTTGATAGGTTTGTTGTTTATGAGCAGACGACTGAGTTCGAGCAACTAAAATAACGATCGCAATCGCTGAGACCAGATTAATGAAGAATGGAGTAGCAAAATGAATGATATGCATGGTTGTATCAAAAATTTTTATTTTAGATGAATATCGAACAATACACCATGTTCGTTGTTCTTCTTCGTCATCGATCAGCTCATGATGTATAGGCTCGTGTACAAGACTTAGTGGAACACACAGTACGATACCGATAATAATACAACGAGCAGTCTTTTTGCTCTTCTTATGATCAAAATGAATAACTTTTATGACAACAAAAACTCTTTCGATGACAACACACGCACTAGACCAATCTGATATTGCTGAGAGAAATCGAAGGATAAATTCAATGGAAATACAGTTGATCAGAAGAACAGTTCGGTTTGTAATCAAAGATATTTGTGAAAAAATTAGCAGCCAAAATTTGAATGTAAAGATGATTGTAGAAATAAGCGTAGTTATTGACAAGACTAGAAGATAAAGTCCACATCCGACTTCACAAACACTCTTTGATTGAAAAGTCATGATGGATAAAATAGTATTAAGAAGGCCTACAACCAATATCAAAGTCGTTAGAACGATACTCACTTTGATTGCACTTGGTTGCTGCATGATTGTGACATGAGGTTGAATCTTATATCCAAGAATAACATCTAGTGAGAGACTAAACGTCTTCGTCGTGAACTGACATCTTCCACCATAGAAGCATTTGGGACAAATACACATGGTTGATGTAGGGTAGGTTGTGCGATCAGGAAGACATTGACCTCCATTTTCACAGATCATCCGTCTTTCACAACGTGAAGTTTGATTAAAATCGAAAGGAAAACAATTTGCATATTCATCTTGATTACACAGACACATAAATCCTTCATTATCATATAAACAGCTTAGTTGAGAGTAATTTTGACATAGACTATGATAGTACTTTGCCCGACGAAGTAATGGAAAGGCAAGTGTTTGTTTATCAAATAGATTGTGAACGGCGATGCAATGCTCAAAAGATTTCATCTCTAGTTCAATGTTAACTAAACGTGAAGCATTAACTTGTTCAAAGGCAAGATGGTATTCACTGTCAATTTGGATAAGAATCAAATTGAACAATAGTGATGTATACATTTCGATCGAATCTTTATCGAAAGCAACTTTTTTCGCTATTGTATTAATCAGAGGATCGTCGTTTTCTTGCACAGTAATGAAAATAATCAGTAAAGACCGAGGAATTTGTACATCACTGAATGAAATTTTAATTCTTGTATCTTTAATGTCACATATCTTTCCCGAATAGGCAGCACTACAGATACATGTGAACGTACTCATCGATATTCGATCATCTTCCGGTACACATTGACCAGCATTTTTGCATGGATTACGTTCGCAAACCGAATGAATAAGGCATCGCGGGCCAGTTTTATTTTGTGAACAAAGACAAATCGATCTATTGCTCATTTTACCAAGACAAAGAGAGTCGGTAGAGCAATCGCAATCATTTTGGGGAATTGAACAATTTTGACCTGACCAGCCGGGAACACAACGACAAAAATGCTCACCAGTATTCGTATATACGGCACAATGACCATGTTCGCCACAAAAAAGTAGACAATTCTTTGGAATACCGATGGGATTAGCTGGAATAATAAAATGAGCAACAAATCGATTAACAGGAAGAAACAAAAATTTGACTGGTAATATCCAACTAGCATGATAAACGAAATCCATCTTATTATAAGCATCAAAACGAATGATATAGTTCTTTGTCAAATTCTTTGGATGAGATTTATATAACATATATAAATTGTATTTCATATCACACATACGTGTGGAAATGTAAGTCAACTGTTCGTAGGAATAAATTTCTTGATCGTTATCAATCAATGTCAGAACAATTCCATACACTCCATGACAGTTTGGAGCACATTCCTTACGAAATTGAACAGTTAGACTGATTCGTTCATTCTGAAATTCACATCTACTGCCGTAGTAGCTGGGAGGACAAAGACAATGTTCTTTCCTATCGATTCCAACAAATATCAAAATACCTCGATTACAGATCCAAGCCTGTCGATAGTCAATCGCCTTAAGTGAATGATTCATCTGAATTGGAGAGGTATCTTCAAATGATATCGATATAGATTGGTTTATCAATGATGTACTCAACTGAAAACGACTACTATTGTCTAGTATAAAATATCTATTTATTCTATTCAAAATACTTCCTAAAACAATATCCGTAATGGGACTTGTTAAAACATCATTGATGCGTGAATCCTCTTCACATTTTTCCTTTAGAAAGTAACTTTTTTCAAACGGACAAAAATCTAAACCGAGGCAACCTACAACTGTGCATAATGTTGAATTCCAACATCGATAGCGCATATAAGGTAGTTCTGGATACTCTTGACGACAATATTCTCTTTCATCAGTGGAACCAAGACAATCAATCTTTCCATTCCCAACATCATCCATCGGTAAACAGGTAACTTTAAAAGTTGTAGGCGATACACATTCATGACGATCAGGATAACATTTAGATGTTGGATTACAATCGACCTCATCGGCTCCATTGGAACATGTCCAAGCATAATTACATCGTGTATATAAGTTTTTACATGGCCACTGTTTACAGTTTGTTTCATCTGTTTCGTTCTGTCCATCAATAATTACAGCCTGAAGATGAGTAAATCCATCGCAAAGATTTTGAAAAGGCAACTTTTGTTTGTAATTATAGTGTTCATCTTCACCATTAGAACAATGATTTCTAAGATCACGCATCACTACAGGTGAAATACATTTGTTTTCTGATGAACATTGAAAGCGATATCGATCATTCAAATAGCATGATTCAGTATAATTTTCATCAGCATAATCATGACAATCACTAATGCCATCAAGTAATCGATGTTTCGATATACATTTTGTTGTATTAGGACAATGAAACAACGATCGATGAAAACAATCTGTTTCGTTTCCACCTTCATATAATGGCAAACATGTATGGAAGATTACAATTGTATCATCAATGTCAATCAAGTCAACATTTGTCAAATCTAAACATGTTAAATTATTAATCTTGAAATCCGGTAAAAGAAACGGACATCGTTCTACATCGTAGCAGACAAAGTCTGGTAGTGGAATTTGCTCAATAGAATTAAAGGTAAATGTTTTGTTTGTCCAGTATCCAAACTGTGCATAACTTTGAATGGCAGGTGATGCTGGAAGCATGACATATTGAGAGTTATTGCAATAATTTTGAATTGGAATAGAGCAAGACAAAGTGTGACTGCGACAAAATATCCTTATACAAGAAATATCATCTTTTCCAATTGCAATACAACCCATCAAAAATTGACATTCAGGTGTCAGTTTCGAGGAGCCGTGTGTACCGAAAAATACCGATGGAATCAATAACGTATCACGATTATTAGCACATTTTAATCGGCTGGTTTCGGCTAATTGTTTTGCTCCGTCTAATGATATTAGCTTGATGTGCTGTCCATCACCACAAACAAAACCTCGATAGCCAAAAAAATGGTCTGTTTCTTCACACCGAAATGCTGGATCTTGAAAGCATTGGGGAAATCCTGAAATTCGATCGAATTTCCGATTGACGTTGTCATTTTCATCAGTTCGATCTAAGCAGTCGGGATTATCAGGATCATCATTAACAAATTGGTCAGGCATGCACATACCGTTGTGACATCGGTATTCATTCGGCTCGCAGTCATTTATCTCCATCTCAAAACAATGCTTTTCGTCGATACCATCATCTAAACAATCAATTCGTCCGTCGCATATCTCACGCCAATCAAGACAAATTGGTGGTAATCCACGATTACATTCGAGATGGATATAGCAAGTCAAATTAGTGACATCAAATATCCGAACGGTATTACTATCATTTTCCTTTGCAAGAAAAGTTTTACGCACAATTTCGTTGATAGGCTCGTTCGAATCAAATGTATATTGGCAAAATGGTCCAAACCATAGAGAAGTGCAATTGTTAAATACTGAAGATGTTGAAATTAATTTCGATGTATCCAGATAATATTGATAATATTCGATAAGATCGACTGCAGCAGACCATAAGAATAAATCGTGTGCGCTGATATTTAGTTGTTTTAACTCATCGAATTTAAAACTTGATAAAATATTATTTCTTGCCGTTGTTGAATTTTGTTCTACTGTCTTAATCAGCGGACGTATACAATAAGGAATGATTTCATAAGGACTTTGGAAAACATATCCGAAACTATCATACGATACAATATTGTCAAGTACCTTGTAATACAAACAATCGTAGTACGAGTCAATGTCACTTACTGAATCGGTATGGTAGAGAGTATATTAGGATTCAGTTGAAATAATCAATGATATTAAAATCGACAAGATAAGAGAATATACCAACATGGAATCTGATAATCACTAACTCTTTTATAAACGTTTTTTTTCTATATTAAAGGAATGATGTCAAAACGGATGCAGGATTCATTTTCAATGGTAAACGTTAACAGATACTTTACTATTAGATGCGGACACGTTCCATCGACCATCACGCACTAATAATCTAGATAGTCAAATATGAATTAAGCACGCATGTTTTAGAACTAGAATGTGACAGAAGCACGTCATTAATCTTATGTAGTATTAACAGTATAGTGCTCTAAAAAAGAAACGTAGATAATGTTGCAACAATAATTCATAAAAATATGTTTTCTACTTTCCACACAAAGTTTTTCTATTATTTCAAAAATACGCTTGTACGTCTTAAAATTATTTTATAAAAATTTGCCTATCTAAATTTCATGAAAATTATACAACTAAAAGGTTAATCTTGTGATGGCAGAGATTTTTTACTTACTGTGCCGCATATTTGCATTATCCACCACTGAAAAATCAATAAAAATGATGCTGCTTGCTGCAATGACTATGTTATTCGAGTCATTATTGCATTTTTACAAAGACTGAATTTATTAAATCCATGTTACAACATGAATATTTATATAATCTCTTCGAGTATGCAATCTGACTCTTTTCAAGTCATTTATCATTGTCAAATATAGCCATATGTTCTTGAGGATGATTTATTCACTGAATAACTAACAGTTAATAACATTTGATATGTATTCATTGGTATTGTAAATGGTAAAGAATCATGTGGAAAAGATAAATCAAATAATATATAATAAATTTCATGGTCGTCACTTTGTCCGAAATACGATATCATTATAATTCTGCTAGATTTTCACTTATAATCATTGATTCTGATATAGATGCACCAGATAATACTTTCAATATATAACTAATTTTTGCAACTACATCAATCAGTCTGACTAGATCCAATATTTAGCTTTTTTCCTTTTTATTAGGACTTCTCAACTGGAAAAGTTTGATGCACACCTTTATCTCACATAATCAAAGTGATATATCAAGTTGTCGAAATTTAGCGAACTAAAACCAAACCGTTAAATGTGAATTATATCGATTGGTGATTGCAATAAAAAATTGGAAGAAAATATGAACTATGCTCGATATTCTTTTGTTCTGAAATGAATACCTCGATTTAATTTAGAATATCTATTTGTTTATGTCACTTTTTCTATTGTTTCTCTTCTTTTGTGATCATGTTTCTATGGAGCAATCATTACATTTATGCTCAATTGAGCGCATTACTTAAAAATATTTGTTTCAAAAGCTACAAGAGCGAGAGATTTGTCTCCTAGAAGAACAGTAGATATAAAACTACAGTATTCTATTATAGTTAAGTTAAGGGCTAAGACTGTGACTATAAGCAAAACAATAGAAAAACACAATGAAATACACAAGTATAAGGGAAGTACAATAGAATATACGCGAGTCTCACTTTTTCTGCTTTGGAGTTAACGCATTTTTGGAGCATCAGTTATCTGACACAGAAGTTGTTCTTTCGAACTTTGTTATTACTTGGGTTTCTCAAACCAAAAAACACTTCTTACAAACGTTTTTTCATCTTTATGATGTTGGCGAGTGAAACTATGATCAGGGGATGCGTAGGCGGGAGATTTTGCTTTTGAACATACAATGTCTTTTCAAAATATAGTAGCGCATTAGAATAATTTTCCATCTTCTCTAAACACAACGCCATATTGCTGTAGTATCCAGCCAAATCAACATGATTCGTAGATAGAGTTCTTTCATAAATGTCAAGTGATTTCTCGAAAAATCGAAGTGCCTCCGAATATTGTTTCATACCATAATAAATTACAGCGATGTTGTTATAGGACTGTGCTATGTCAGAATGATCAGCAGAAAGAGCCTGCTGTCGAATAGCAAGCGATCTTTCGAAAAGAGAAAGTGCTTTCGAGTACTCGCTCATTTGCTCGTACACACCAGCGATATTGTTGTAAGTTGTGGCCAACAAAGGATGATCAGCCGGCAGAACCATCTCTCGAATATAAACCGATTTCTCGTAAGATGACAGTGCTTTCGAGTAATCTCGCATGTAATGATATACACTAGCGATATTGTTGTAAGACATAGCCAAATCAAGATGATTAGCAGGCAG